>SNRZ01000209.1:0-78570 GCA_008729115.1 Dirofilaria repens | reverse complement strand
TTTATTGATAAAATTAATTATGATTTGAATAAATGTTAGAAAATCAAATAACATTCATCTGTTATCATCTAATATTCAGATATCTTAATTTATCATGATTCAATTTGAAATTACCATTCTTATCATATGCCATAAAAAAATAAAAAAATTTGACAGAATAAATATTTTTAAAAATTAATTTCAATCATAATTACAATAGCGAAATTTAACAATTGTAATGATATGATCATTATTTGCTTTATCTTCATGTCATATTATCATAGCTTATTTTTTTTGACTATTAATTCCTTAACTGGAAATCAGAAATTAAAAAATCAAAGTCAATTTTAATTAAATTTAGTATCAGTTTAAAGAAATAAAATTAGTAATTATTTAATTAAAGTTTAAAAAAGTTTTAATTTGAAAAAAAAACTGAAAGATAGAAATTAAAATTACATTCAATTTTAATTAAATTTAGTATCAATTTAAAGAAATAAAATTAGTAATCATTTAATTATTTAAAGTTTAAAAATTTTTTAATTTATATTTTAATTAAAGTTTAAAAAAAATTTTAATTTAAAAAATTCGAAAACAAAAAAGCTACTGAAGAAATAGGAACTAAAATTACATTGAATTTTTAATTAGAATTTGTATTAACTTAAAAAAATTAATCAGTAATTATTTAATTTTAAAATTAAACTGCTTAGAAAATATTTGTGGAGAGCAATTTAACAAAACAAATCATTACTGAATCGGTTTTTTTGATTATTCAGATAATTTTCAAAATTTTTGTTACTTATCATAAGTGATAATCAATTATTTATAATATTAGAAAACTGCAGAATGCAAATGCAAGATAAGGTAATGCAATGTTTACAAGATATAATGATAATCAAATGCAAGATAAGATAATGCAAGTTGCATATTTACAAGATTATGATAATTCTATGATCATTACTGCAATCATTCCACGATCAATAGCCTAATCATTAGAATGCAAATGCGCATGTTAGTTTTAATTTTCTACATAAATAAGCATAATAATATCGATAATCTTGTGCTGATAATAATCAAATAATGATTATAATTATCATAAATAATTGCTTTTTGTCATTCGACGATATTTTTTAAATTAATTAATTTCATTATAATATATCGATTAAAAAATTTAAAAGAATGCTTCGATGTGTTCAATAGATTCATTCATATTTAGCCATAACATACTTATGTGATAAATTCTTCATTCTGCTATATTTCAGTGCAATTCCTTATCAGTGATGATAATAATTTCGAGAGTGACTAAGGAATATTGTTTTTTTTTAGAACGAATATTGATTTTAATTAATGCAAATATTAGTTCGAATTTTTATATGAGATGAAAAAAATTTATCAAAATTATCATGACTTATCACATGTATAATGTATGAATTTCAGTATTATATTATTTTTCTTGATTACTTCGAAGAAAAATTTTAGAAGCTTATCATTTTTACGAGGTGATAATTTGGAAAAAATTTAAAATTTACAAAACTTTCAAGTAAATTTTCGTAAATAAAAGCATAACAAAATGATCAAAAGTAAAGAATCTATTGTTATCGTAATCAATCTATAATCAGCAACATTTTGCGTGGAATAAATCAAAAAGTTTCCCATCTAAAATTACATATCATTAATTGATTTTATTGATAAGAATAGCGATCAATAAGTTGATGCATTTAATCAGAATTATTCAAAATACTCTCGAGCATTGAATGCTCATATCAAATTGAGCATTGAATACAAGCAATCACAATAATTTGCTGTAATATTATCAAATTGCATATATTGAAATATTCATAATCATTTCTTATCAATTATGATTTGCTAGAAAATTTTTATCAAACTTTTGTTAACTTATAGACGTGATTAATTACTGACAATTGAGATCAGTTTATGATATGATATTTGACGATATCAAACAAACTGTCCGATCATCAAAGAGTTTGAAGGAAGATGGGCATCTATTCATGATAAGAATCTATTCTTATCATTGTCGAGAATAATAAGTATATGAAGTTTTGTGCACGTGACGAATGACTATTGAGATATTGTGTTAAAATTATCAGTCCAATTATAAAATGATAAAATAAAAAATGGGAAGTGAAAACTTTCTATGTAGTCTGTATCATTGTTAATTTTCGTTAACTATTTCTGCAAAACTTCGTCATGAATTTGGATGATGATATAATTACAGTATCGGATAAAGACTGTCGAATTTAATGAGAAATTATGTTATGCAGTTGAATGAAAGATTGATTCTTTGAATTCGACAACAAAATCGATCATGAAAGCGGATACGGTCAATAAAACAATGAACTAAGAAGTATGACGGTAGTTTGTATATGGTAGTTTGTATACTGTTATTCGTTTTTTAAGCAAGAAAAAAGTTTGTTGATATAGCTTAATCGCCAATCAAATGTAACTAGCATTGTTAGTAATATTTTGGAAATGATTTTTGTTGAAGAAATGAATTGTAAAAAAAAATGCATATATTTGTTGCCTCAGAATAGGAGTAATTTAGCTTATCAATTTTGCCATTATCTACCGAAATATAATCACTGATAATATTTGAATGATAATACTTGATTCCATCACTTTATTAAAATATAGATATATTCTTAGCTAATAAATGCAATATATGTTCAAAATTCTGATCAAATGCTTCGATGACATTTGAATTGGATGAAAGTAATGAAATCTAAGATATTTTTATATTGCAAAATATGTTAAATTAATTCTATTGATCAAGTAAAATTATTTGAAAAAAAGTAATTTTCGCTTCAAATTTGAATTCTGATTTATTAACCGTTTAAATTTAACCGTTTAATTACGGTTAAATTTTTAAATGAGAGGTAAATTATTCAAATATTTCTTGCTTGCCCACTTATTTTGTATTTCCAATAATTTATCATTATATCAGCATAAATTCCAAAGTTATTTTAAATCGATTGAATTCTGATTAATTAGTAATCAATTTCAAAAATAAAAAAACGAAATCTATTTTTTCATTTGAAATAAGTAAAATAATTATTTACATTAGAAAAGAATGGTAATATATCGATACCGTACATTGATGCATTTATAATAATTCTAATTTATTAATTATTGATATTCCAATTATTTAAATATTTTGATAATTTCATTTTTTCTCTTTCAACGACTGTGAGAAATATTAAGGAAATAAATAGAGTTTGAGCGATAATTTCAGCAATTTACACTTACCTCACAGAATTTCTTTTAGTTTGCTTAATTACGATTAAATTTTTAAATGAGAGGTAAATTATTCAAATATTTTCTTGCTTGCACACTTATTTTGTATTTCCAATAATTTATCATTATATCAGCATAAATTCCAAAGTTATTTTAAATCGATCAATAATATAGAGATTAATGCTAGACTTGGCACAATAAATATATTTCTCGAAAATTAAATTTAATTTATATCGGGAATGAAGCCAACGAAGCAATATGGCACATATTATTTTTATTTCGTGCCATATGAATGTATCCTTCTAATCCCCAATCAGTTCCCCAGCTGAAAAATTGAAAAATAAAATTATTTCATAATCTTAAGATACACTGCTAAAAAATTTAAATTTAATACTTAAGTATTCATACTGAGTCGTAAAATCTAAACTAGCAATAATTGTTTTATCACTACTTAATATACTTTTATGAAATTAATAAGCAGATGAGTAATTTAATAAAATAAATCAAGATTTACCTATTTTTAACAATCCAATAATCTCCATATTTTGGATCTCTACCATAACCGACAAGTAATACTGCATGATTAAGTGGACCACAGTTATTACTAGTATAAACACCTGTAATTATTATTGGAAATTAACAATTGAATGAAATGCAAAATTTAATTAAGTAAATTTTTACGATTGTTTATATACAAATGAAATTTCAAAAAATGATTGCAATAAATTATAAATATACCTGATTTATAGAATCTAAAATCACGTTTCGACCCGTTAATTCCAATAGCAATCGGTCCATATTTAGCTACAGCATGCTTAAGTGCCATTTCATCACCAGGCTCTATTCTCATAAAACCTTTATCAAAGGCAACAGGCTTTTTTTGATTCTGTAAGCATCTTTGCTCAGATTCAACATACGGATAATCCATATTTGTTGAAATTCCATTCTGACGTGCATAATCGAAAACCTAAAATTTTCGAATTAATTATTAAAACTTTTCGATATCAAATTATGTTTTATTTCTTTTTTTTACTGATAAGATTTTATTTGCCATACAAAATATTAGCTTAATGTTTCTTATCGAATCTAATTCAAGCATCAATATTCTACAATAGTGTGTATCAATGGATAAAGGATGTTGTAGTCAGTGAATGATAAGAAATCATTTATTTTTTTCATATTTCTCATGATAAAAGTTATAATATATTGATTTTATCTGAGTATGCAAATATTAATTTGTAATTAAAATTCAAGCAGAAATAATTTACGAACAAATTTTGTAGTAAATAAAAATTTATATAAAATTTAAAGTTCTGGAATTAATGATTGATTTCGGTAATGAAAGAAAAGCTTGAAAAGCGAGCAAATTTTCACGGCACGAATATTTTGAGAAGTTTTAGGAATTTCTGGAATTTTTAAGCAAAATTTTCTAAAAAAAAAAAAAGTAAAAGTGTAAAAAAAAATTACCGGATTCATTAAGCCACCAGAGCAACCTTTATTACCCAATTTCCATGTGCAATCAAGAGCATTTTGCGGTGATAAATCGATAAGTCTATTTTTCATCCTCTTATGATAACCTTCTAATGCAGCTACTGCAGTAAATGCATAGCAACTGCCACATTCACCCTGCAATTAAAAAAAAAAAAATATTTATCATCAATATATCATTATGTAATGATGTAAAAAAATTGAGATTAGCTAGTTAATAAAATTAATTATTTTAATTTAGAATGAATGATCTGAATTCAATGTCTGATATAAGTAATCATAATCCGATCATGGATGATAACGCAAATTGCATGCATCACAATTAAAATACTTTCAAACTAATATGCCCTAATCAATAATAATTTGCTTAGAAAAACTTTGGGCAAAACTTTTATAATTAATGGATTATTTCAAAACTATAGATCATTTATGGCAATTGCAATCAGTTGATTGATGTGTCTTACGCATATAATCAGCAAGTTTTCGATAATTAAAGAGCTTCGAATAGAATTGCATTCAACTTCTATCGTTATCAGGAATAATATATGATAAATTAGATTTATAAAATTACTTAAAGTTATACTTGATATTTGACGGATGTGACATAGCCTTTCTTTCTCCAATCAACTGAATCCGGCACTCGTTCCTTAGGATCATATTTAAAATATTGGGCAGAAGTTAGACGAGTTTGTCTACTTGCTTCAAGCGAAGTTTCATTAATACGAAGTCCATTCATCATAAAAATTTCTTCATCGGTCTAGAATTGAAATAAAAATTAAACTAAGAGTGATAAGTTATTTACTGAACGAGAAAAAAAAAATATTTAAAAAGATTTTTGCTTAGTAAAATAAGCAAAGAAGAAATGAATCAATTGTTACATTATCACATTATCATATTAAATTATATCTGTTAACTTTACATACCAAATCAGCCATTTCATTTAGAGCAACTTTGTAGGAAATCAAGCCTTGCTCATATTTTTTATTTATTCCTTCTGTTGCTAATTCATTACTTTCAAATATTGCCATTCTCAAATTATTCTCCTCTGGATTATAATGTTTTCCTGTAAACAATAAAAACTATTCGACAAATATTTTACCAATGAAATCTTCAATTTTATAAATAAAGTTGAAACGATAAATTGAAATAGTACTTTTATTTTTTCCTTAAGAGAAGTGTAATACATGGAAAAAAAAAGTTCATACCGAGAGTCATTTTAAAATCGTGCCATTTCAATTCTAATTTTTCCATCGCTTGTTGCTCACCATTGTCTTCTAATTTTTTAAGAAATGATTGCACAACGGTTAATTTTTGGCTAAAAATTACGGCATATTTCAGATGAAATTAATTTATGAGCCTAATGTTTGTTTTATAAAATAATTTTCTATGTTACACTTATAAATTTAATTGAATATAATAATTAGAAATATTTTAAATTCAAAAAAAAATAGCTAAATGTAGCAATTTTCTTGAATCAACGAAATCACTAGTAATATTAAACAATTCCAGGATAAGCACAGAAAAAAAGTTAAATTTAAAAAACATGCAGTATTGTTCGTAAACAGTTTAATTTAACATTTCTAGGATATTAATGAAAAAGGAATTCACGAATTAAGTCATTTGCTCTTATCAAATTAATTACATTAATGAAATATTCAAATTTAATATCTTGCATAGTTTGAAGTTTTATGAGATTAATGAAAAAGAAAAATATAACCACAAAGTATTGAAAATGAACAGCTTTTAATATTACACTATTCATACGTATCAGATAGATATATATGATCGATGTCAATCGTTTTAAATAACATTCAATCAAACAATATCGTACTCACCTGTTTTCTCCTGAAAATAGATAATTCTTCAAATTTTTAAGTCAGTTATTTACAAAAATTTTTGCATTAAAAAATTCAAATTGAAGCTATCATCTATTTAATTGACCGTTTTTCTCAGTTATTTCAAAAATTCGAAATAAAAAGAAAAAGTAAAATGAAGTAAAATGAAAATGAAAATGATACCATCGCCGTATTCTTTCAATGCGTTTTTGAAATCAGATGTAAGTTTCAATTTATTGCCTTGCTTGTAATCTTGATCAAATGTTTCTAGAACTTCTCTCAGCTGTTCAATTTCACTGGAAAATGTTTTACTTGCATTTAAGCATTGATTGTTTTTTTTTTGTATTATAAATAAATATTATAAACAAATTAATTATGGACCACTGGATTTTTTGATAATTTTCTTGATTGTATTTACATGCGAGCAGTACCGACAGCATTATTCGATTGTAAATTAACAAAATTGTATGCAATATATGTTACATTAATCTCTTAAAGAATACGATACGATAATATAAATTTATATTATATCAATCAAATCACAAATGCTAAAGTAAGAAAATGAAATTTTCGAGAAATTTTTCTGCTAGCGCAAAAATCTTTATACATTCCAGTTATACAATTACTGTATCCGAAAGAAAACTATTCAATTTTACGAAAAATTATATTATGCAGATAAAAGTAACTGACTTATTAGATGTGACAGCATGATCAACTAAAAAGACCAATATGTTCAGTAAGACGATGATAGACGACATAAATTATTTTCGGTTTATGTTTTCTGAACATTGCAGAACTGTCTATTTCGTTCTCCTTAAATAAGAAAGTAAGTATATTGATACAGCTTGATCGTTAGAACCAAATATAATTGCTATTTTTAATGATTTAGCTTATAAACGTAAAATCTCTTTTGATAAATTGTTTTTTCAGTGAAGATTTTTTATAAGTCGATCATAAAACAAACAAACTGTTAGAAAAAAATATGGATATTATTGAAATTTTAATTCAAAACAAAATCTTCATATGTACTTTAGAACTGAAAATTGAAAATAAGAAAAAAATAAAATTCTCATAATATAGGAAATAAAATCGAATGGAGCGAGCAATTACAGAAATGGCACTATTCAAGAGTAGGTGAATGAAGGAAAAGTTGGAAAGTTAATTTGTTGTCAAATTACTCCATGGATAATATAATCGGTAAGGCTAATTGAGGACTAATAATTATATATTTCAATGACATGTGCAAGTTTTTTTTCTTGCTTCCATAACCGAAATTTTTTAAAATATTTTTTTCATTAATGACATTCATTCTTAGAGAAATTTATTTTTGTCAAAATTTTCATTCAACTTTCATTCGTTTCTACATCAAATTCTAACTGAACGAAAAATTCATTATGATGATTATAAATTTCGTGCCGTAGTAAAATTTTCTTCAAACAAGAAGTTAAACTCGTCTGTTCCAATCAAAAAATTTATCAATACGATCGAATTTTTTTTGTTAAATGATAAGAAAAAGAAAAGTTACGTCACATTCGTCACGAATTTCAATATTGTTAAATTCCAAATAAATTAATATAATTTTATCATTAAAATGCTAAATAAATGTTAACACAATGTTATGCATTATTTAACTAAATTTTTTCTTAGATTCATTTCTCACGCGTTTTTTCTTTTATGTGATCTATCTAATCAAATCTCTTGTCGGAAAAAAACGAAAGAGAACGCAATGATTTCTTCGTGTTGGATTCACTATGCATGGGTATAAAGTGTACGTGCGTTTTCACTATGCATGGGTATAAAGTGTACGTGCGTTTTTCTATATTATGTAAGATGTAAGCTAAAATTGTATGCTTTGTCTATAATCTATACCCATTCCCAAACAAAGGTCCTTTCTCTTATGATCATTAACTATCACCTATCGAATAGGGGTCCAAAACTATATACTGGAAATTGCTTGCAAGAGGTCAGTTGGTTCCATCAATAAGAGAACGGTCTTTTATTCCTTCTCTTCCTTCATTTACTATCGAATTATTCATTTACTTTGTCTTATCAAATAGACCTTTCTTATTCGCTATATCATAACGATGGTACTGTATAGCTTGTTAATTAAACTACTTCATAAATGCTCTCAGTCCAATTTCTCACGACAATTAATCAACGAGGCAAAGTTTTCCTACATTCTTTCTTTTTATGTCAAAAGGAACAAATTCCCATGGTAACTTTGCCATCTGGTTTTATTACAATGCTTATACTGTAAATTTCTTGTTTATCCAAATTAACACTTACTAATCGACATAACCCCATTATTGCTAAACCAGTCGAGCTTCTCATAAGATACTCAAATCAATCTTAACAAGTCCAATCCAAACCCAAACCCAAATAAATCCGTAAGAGTAAGCTCTGTGTAATTCTTGTTTATTCCTAACCTTCGACTAAACCTTTCAAGACAATATTCATAAAACATTAAGTATAACTTCATGAAACTTCTTATGTCTAATTTTACGCTCCATTATTCCTAATAACAGAAATTGATAGCAATTCCATTCGAATTTCTTTAATGATGAAAACTTGATAATTATATGCATATGGCGTATAATCAACTGGTCTCGATTGCTTTATATAGTCTCGTCTATAAAAGTTCTAGTACTTATAAAAATTCCTAAGATTTCATAACAAATTATAATTGATTAGTATATATTCGTTGAGAACATTTTGTTTGACATTGCTGATATGTTGTATTGTGATTGCGTCGAAATTTGAATTCAAATTTTAATTGTGCTTATTAATAATATTTTTTAAGAAGAATATGACAGTTACTATGATTTCATTACAACTGCTACGTTGAAAACTTATTAAAATAAGAGGAAAAAAAATTTCTCAATTTATCACTGTAAAATATTCTTGATTATAAATGGGATTACGACAACAACGCCTATAAGAGTGTTACTTGAGATCCTTGTAAATTTTAAGGTTATTAATAATCCTCTTATGATACAAATCAGTTTCTTAACTTTAAAAAATTTAAAATGATTTTTGAATGATGTAATTACTAAAACGAATCATTTGCAAACTTGAAAAGAAGAAGTATGAAAATGATATTCGCAATTTCATTGGTAATAAATATTCATAAATCATTTAGATTTAACATCAAAGTCCAAGATGTGTTTTTTACTAAATAAAATCATCATATTTATTATTCATCATCAAAAACATAAGAAAACGATATTCTTTTAACCGCTGATACGCTACGTAGAATAGCAAGGCTTTAATTTGATTCCAGAAGGAATGTGGAAACTATTTAACTGGTATTATTCGAGAGTTCTTGAACATATAACGCTGTATGGAATTTTGCAAAAAAATATAAATATTCGGAAGCAAAGATGCAAATAATGAAATGAAAACTGTTATTATCATTGATAACAAGTTATTTTATAAGAGCAGAATGACGAATTGAGAATTCTCATGAAGATTTTTTTCACAGACAATTATAATTATAAGGGTTTATTATATTAATTATTATTATTATTATTATTATTATACATTATTATTTATCGTATTATTATAATATATATATAATAATAAGAGTTTATTTTCTCGGAAGATTAACAGTAGCACAATATAATAATCCAAAACGAAAATGTCTTTTTGATTACTCAAACACGTTTCTAAATTTGTCTAGGAGTTGACAAGGAATTGATTTTAAGTCAAGCATTAGTAGGATTGTGCAGTGGAGGAAGCTAACGATTGTTAAGCTGATAGTAGCTTAAGCAACCAACTGATCCTTCGTTTTGTCATCTAAGTTGACAGATAATTGAATACATGATACAAGAGAGTTACAAAAGGCTCGAATGAAGGATCATATATTCATTTGATAGATGAAACTATTGCAACAAAGAATTGCATAAACATAAAATGAATAAAACTACGGTAAATCATCTAACATGCAATAGGTAATCTCAACGGTTGACTGATAATCATTTCAAAAATATCAAAAATCTCGAAACCAAGAGTACAAAATGTGCTCATTAATCATTTGCAGTAATTCTTTTAGAATTGCAAATTGAATTGTTGATTAAAAAATATTCAGCTCAACCATTTGACTGAGAATAATTAATGCAAAAATTTTTTACAATATATATTTCAAAATACAAACGTGCTATAGAGATATTTTAAAATTTACAAATTAGTAGCTAAGCGATTTTTTAGATTTTATGAATTCGATATATTATATATTATAGTGAAGTATTTCTAAATTTGCTATATAATTGCTATTGCTATATAATTTTAGCTCAACGTACGAAGCATTGTGAGTGGAAAATATGAGTGAGAAACTAAATAAAAAAAGAATTGTAAATGTTGTATTTGTGTTCTTTGGACAGCATTGAGTCCAGTAGGATGTGAGTCTATTTCATATAATTAGGCAAGTGAGCCCATTTCATATAATTAGGCAATTTTTATAACCTTGGCTCGTTTTATTAAGTTAACGAGATTTCCTTTTTCTACAATTTTCGCATGAGTACTCGAATTTTTGGGCAGATAAAAAAGAACAAAATATCATTAAAAATCATAAAATTTCAGATGATATTTATTTTTAGCGAAAAATTATTGATATAGTTGAATAAGTTCTTAATGCAAATGTATATGCAGAAAGAAAGTTGACAACAAAGAAAAAAAATATAGAAACTAATACGATTATGGAAGATTATAGATATTAAATCGAGAAGATTAGAGAATTCGAAATTCGCTTAAAAAAATTGATTATCCATTCGAAACATTTATCATGACTTAAGATCACTGAACATGAAATGTTATGTGCTAATCACATCTTATGCAAGATTGAAATCGAAAATGAGACGTAAATTTTGGACATCGAAAGGGCACCGGCTGAAATGTACCATCGACAATATTAGCACTAAACAAATGAAATCATTGGAATAACCAAATTATGCAGAATCTTCTGAGACATGAATCAATTATTTCAAAACTTTTTCTTACTAATATAGATGTGTCGAAAAATCCGAGAATATTATAAATTATTTTTCTTTAAATTATAAGTATGACGAAATAATCAAAGAATTTTGCATAACAGAAATTTTGAAATATTTCTCAGATAAATAAACGGAATTATTCATCAAAATTCTCAGTACAAAGATCTTTTCTTTTCTCATCAATCTATCTCTCTGTTCATAAAGCTTACGTGCATTTGTTTAAGATGTTGAAAATCATGTTAATTGTCTGGAATGTTTGTAACAAAATGTTGAAATCCATTCTTAATTGTCTGGAATGTTATAACGATCATTGTTTGAAATATTGTTTATGTCTTCTTTCTTTTATTATTCTTTTGATAACTAAACTCTTCATATAATTAATGTGTAGCATACATGGCACTGCCCATAAAGACCAAGGGTCACCGATACAAAAGAAATCTTTTCGTGGTTAATGGTCAAACAAGCATTCTATCAATCAATGCTTATGAAGACGATTACAAATAGTCGTTCAACTCACTCAACGAGCCAATCTTTCAAATTCTATTCAATTCAGCTAAATCCAATTCATCATTACTAATCAACAGACAAAGAGACAAATCCTTCATCAAATAAATTTTTTTATCAAAATTCATTTATACTTTATCACAAAAAAAGCTTTTTCCGATAGGATAAAAATTTTGTAGGCATGGCTAATGTTGGAGTACTAAAAATGTGACTGTTATTGTTTACTTACATGTTTTATACATTTAGAAATCAAACAGAAGACATAAGCAAAAAACCTTACTACATTTTCGATAATATCTATATTCTGATATGATCATCTTGAGCAAGGAATCGAGCGATTGTGCGACCTTAATTCAACTAACTCTTTAAAGCATTAAAGATGGATGAAGCAGTAAATAGAATTTCACAAAATTTCTAGCAAAAGGAAAGAGAAAAATATAAAAAGTGTTTTGTAGTGAGATATTTCAAGAATAATAGATAGATAAATTAATAACGAAAGCAGTAACAAGGAATTATTAGAATAAGATTATTAGAATAAGATTATTATGAGAATGAAAGTATATAATTTTTGGTTGTTAAATTAATAAGCATAGTTAATTACGCAATCATTAACTTATGTTAATTTCGAGGATTACAAAATGGTGCATCAAATCGATTTCGTCTTTCCAGACGCGTTTTCATTCATAGGATTGTGAATGACAAAGATAAATTTTCATTGCGATTTGAATCTACGTGAAATATTATCAGGTATTGAAAACCAACAGTAAAAGAAAAGGCTATGTTCTGGGAAACATAAAAATGAAAATTCTCAGAGGAAGGGAAACCATAAACAGAATGCTTAAGCCAACTTAAACAAATATCATATATTATACGTGGACTCGTGGATGAACCTGAAATAGTGTGTACTGTATAGAAACTAAGGAAGATTTGGAATTTAAGATTGAAAGAGATAAGTGACAATGAAGCAACAGTAAAAATGTCATATGAAGGATTTCATCGCGCATTAAACAAAGTAATTCGGTCAACCGAAAAAAAAAGCAAAGGAAATATGAATTTGAAGTTAGGGGAGAAGACAGAAAGGAATGAAATGATATCCGAAAACAAAAAATCTTATTTCATTGAAGATAAAAAAGAAAAAGAACAGGTGGAATAAATGATAAGATAAAGGAAATGGCAAATTATATTTATGCTTGCGAAGAGTTTCCGTCCCAAAATATTCGCAAGAGGTATTATGGCAAATCAGCATACTCGAGATACTCGAAATTTTACTGAACGATCAATAATCTGTTAAAATGTTATTCAAGCAAACTTGGGTAGAAATAATTTTACATTTTACTCATTATATCAATAGAATTTTTAATTTAAAATAAAATATTCGAATATTATTTTTAATATCCTCATATTTATATATCCCAAATTTATCTTTATTTAATATCACAATTATCAAATATTAAAAATTGGTGCAATAAATATATTTTCCGAAATTAAATAAAATCATTTATTATATGGGGAATGAAGCCATCGTAGCGATATGACACATATTTCCTCCATTTCGTTTCATATAACCGTATCCATTTCTTCCCCAGTTAGTTCCCCAACTGAAATTCAAAAATTAAAATTACATTAAATATTTAAAGTGATGTTAATTTTGATTGTTAATTTCGTTGTTAATTTAATGTATATTTATTTTAAAGATAAAATATAATGAAAATGATAATATTTATTAACATTTATATAAAATAGATTAACAAACAGATAAGTGAGGACAGACCTATTTTTGATAATCCAGTAATCTCCATGTTTTTTACTGGTTCCATAGCCGACAACTAGTATTGCATGATTAGGTTTACCACAGTGACTACTCGCATATACACCTATAATATTAAAATTCGGTCAATTTTAATTAATGAAAGAAAAATACGCCAAAAACTTAACAAAGTCTGATCATGCACTATGTCTGACAGATCTATTGAAATTTACATAATCTGGTTCTATCAATTTTTTATGCTATACATGAATTACAGTAATGATATTCATTTCATATCTACTAATATTCTTTCAAATGCAAATAAAAGACTTTCGAAATCATAAATATTTCATTACAATTTACCGGACTTATAAAATCTAAAATCATGCTGATATCCGGAAATTCCAACAGCAACAGGTCCATATTTAGCCACAGCATATTTAAGGCCTTCCTCGTCACCTCGATCAATTCGTGTGTAACCATTATCAGTTGCTGCAACTATATCTTTCCGCCAGTAGCACGTATGTCTTGCTGTGTGAACATACGGATATTTCGATTCTGATGCAACACCTTCTTATTTGCATAATGGAATGCCTAAAGTTTTTAAAGTTATTCGAGAATTTAAACTTTATCATGTTGGGATATTTTATATCAACAACCATAATCAGCTGTAAACACTAAAAGTGCAAACAATTACTGTAATCATATATTTTTTCGAATATTGCAATTGTTTGCTAATTTTATTTTATAGATAAAGATTGGTTTAAAATTGAATCCTAAATTTAGAGAGTTCCAAAATATATTGACAATGAACTAAGCAATTTCAGGTAAATGCATAATTTTGACGATTTTATTTACGTTCATTTTTGCAGTTCAAATTTGATTAACTATTTGTTTTTAAAAATTAAGCATATTGCAAATAAACTAATATGTGTGATGAAAGATTTTTAGGAAAGCAAAAATTGGTAAATGTAGAATAGGTAAATTTTCAATAAAAATAAGAATGTAAAAAAAATGACCGGATTCATCAAACCACCTTGGCAACCATTATTACCGAGATCCCATGTACAATCTATAATATTTTGTGGTGATAAGTTGACAAGTTTGTTTTTCTTCTTTTTCATATAAGCTTCTAATGCTGCAGTTGCAGTGAATGCATAACAACTACCACATAAGCCCTGAAATATTATTATTTGTTTTGTATCTGGCTATGATTAATTCTTACTCGTCTATTCAAGTGATTTCAAGATCATTTTAAAATTTGAATAAAAAAAATATCATAGTGAAATAATATATAAAAATTATTCAATTTTACTGAATGCCAAAAATTGTTAATTAATAACAAGTTTTTAAGGTTAAATTATACAATCTTTCTGAATTTAATTTAACACATAATTTAAAAACATGGAAAAAATTTAAATGTAAGGAGACCTGCTCTCTGACAGGTGTGACATATCCTTTTTTTCTCCAATCAACATATCCTGGCAACCTTGCACTCTTATTATATTTGAGAAATTCACCAGAAATTTGCCGAGCATATCTTTCTGCACGAGAAGTTTCATTGGGAAGTAAAAGTCCATTCATCAGTTTGAATTCTTGATCGGTCTAAAATTAAACCAAAATGAGCTAATTTTCGATAAAAATAAATATCGAACTAATATAATATTTTAATGGAAAAATGGAAACGATCAATTTCATATATTTATAATGCCATATAAATAAATTCAATCATCAATAGTAGTTTTAAATAATATTTTTCTAAAAGTAAAAATTAAAGATGTCTCTTGACCTTTGATTAAGATTTTGAGATTTTTTAGGTGTTAGTAGTTTTTTTTTGGTTTTGTTTTATGGTAATGTTAGTTCTCGTAATGGGGCTATAAGTACTGTTTTTACTAATCGAATTGGTGATTTTTGTATTTTTTTATTTTTTAATGGTTTTATTTTATTTTCATTAGGTCATGCTTGAATGAACCTGTTTAAGAAAATTTCATTTATTCATATCAATATTTTGCTATTAATTTTACTTACCAAATCAGCCATATCATTCAGGGCAGTTTTAAATGATACTAATCCTTGTTCATATTTTTTATTTATCGCTTCTGTCAATAACTCATTACTTTCAAATATTGCCATTCTCAAATTATTCTCTTCTGCATTATAATTTTTTCCTATAAATTATAAAAATTATTCCATGGATATTTCACGAGTGAAATCTTTTATTTCACGAGAGAGAGAATTTTATAAATAAAATTGAAACCAAAAAGTGAAATACTATTTTTCTTTTCCTTATGGCATTGCGATATGAGAGAAAAAAAGTTTGTACCGAGACTCGTTTTGAAATAATACCATTTCTGTTCTAATTTTTCCATCACTTGTTGCTCGCCATTGTCTTTTAATTTTTTAAGAAATGATTGTACAACGGTTAATTTTTGGCTAAAAATTACGCTATATTTCAGATAAAATTTTTCTATCAGCTAACATTTGTTTAACAAGATAATTTCCTATGTTACATTTATGAATTTAAAGATAATTTAAATTAAAAAAAAGCAACTAAATGGAACTATTTTCTTCAATCAATCAAATAATAACACTTAACAGTTTTACGATAAGTTTAAAAAAAAGTTGAATTTAAAGTTATGCGACATTTTTCATAATTCACATTTCCATGATGTCAACGAAAGCGAAATTCACGAATTGAGTCATTTGTTCTTATCAAATTAATTAAATCAATGAAATATTCAAAATCAATATCTTTCAGGCTTGCGTCGTTTGAAGTTTTATGAAATTAATGAAAAAGAGAAATACAACCACAAGGTATTGAGAGTGAACAACTCCTAATATTATTATATTATTCATTGACATCAAATAGATATATTTGATCGATGTCAATCGTTTTAAGTAACATTCAATCAAACAATACCGTACTCACCTGTTTTCTCCTGAAAATAGATAATTCTTCAAATTTTCAACTCTCGGTTTAGTCAATTATTTAAAAATATTTTTGCATTAAAAAATTCAAATTGAAGCAGTCATCTATTTAATTGACAGTTTTTCTCAGTTATTTCGAAAATTTGAAATGTGAAGTAAAATGAAAATGAAAATGATACCATCGCCGTATTCTTTCAATGCATTTTTGAAATCAGATGTAAGTTTCGATGTATTGCCTTGCTTGTAATCTTGATCAAATGTTTCTAGAACTTCTCTCAGCTGTTCAATTTCACTGGAAAATGTTTTACTTGCATTTAAGCATTGATTGTCTTTTCTTTATATTACAAATAAATTAATTATGGACCATTGGATTTTTTGATAATTTTCTTGATTGTATTTACATGCGAGCAGTACCGACAGCATTATTCAATTGTAAATTAACAAAATTGTATGCAATATATGTTACATTAATCTCTTAAGAATATGATATGATAATATAAATTTATATT
This sequence comes from Dirofilaria repens, assembly GCA_008729115.1. Lineage (NCBI taxonomy): Eukaryota > Metazoa > Nematoda > Chromadorea > Rhabditida > Onchocercidae > Dirofilaria > Dirofilaria repens. Next base: position 61,343 of record SNRZ01000209.1, on the reverse strand, counting down.
ATATCAATCAAATCACAAATGATAAAGTAAGAAAATGAAATTTTCGAGAAATTTTTCTGCTAGCGCAAAAATCTTTATAGACTCCATTTATTCAGTTACTGTATCCGAAAGAAAACTATTCAATTTTACGAAAAGTTATATTATGCAGATAAAAGTAACTGACTTATTAGATGTGACAGCATGATCAACTAAAAGGACCAATATGTTCAGTGATGATGATAGACGACATAAATTATTTTCGGTTTATGTTTTCTGAACATTGCAGAACTGTCTATTTCGTTCTCCTTAAATAAGAAAGTAAATATATTGATACAGCTTGATCGTTAGAACCAAATATAATTGCTATTTTTAATGATTTAGCTTATAAACGTAAAATTTCTTTTGATAAATTGTTTTTTCAGTGAAGATTTTTTATAAGTCGATCATAAAACAAACAAGCCGTTAGAAAAAAAATATGGATATTATTGAAATTTTAATTCAAAACAAAATCTTCATATGTACTTTAGAACTGAAAATTGAAAATAAGGAAAAAATGAGACTTCCATAATATAGGAAATGAAATTAAATGGAGCAATTACAGAAATGGCACTATTTCAAGAGCAGTGAAAGAATGAATGAAGGAAAAGTTGGAAGGTTAAAATTTGTTTTAAAATCACTTATGACTAATATAATCGGTAAGGCTAACTGGAATTTAATAAATGTATGTTTCAATGATATACGAATTATTTAGTCTTTAATATACGAAATGAAATCAAGCGAAGTAATTACAGAAATGACACTATTCGAGAGTAGTGAAGGAATGAATGAAGGGAAGGTAGGAAAATCAATCTGTTGCAAATAGGCTAATATAAACGGTAGAGCTAGTTGGAGACTATAACTATAGGCAAATTTTTCCTACAAACAAATTTTTGGTGTCACGAGTTGGGAACATAACGACAAGCTTAATGAAAAGCGCGCAACCTGCTCTGTGAGGTCCAAAATTTCGATTTGTCGCCTTCAAATCATTTGACTAGATGTACTGCCCCAGGTCAGACTAAATGTATTTCCCCAGATCAGTCGCATGGCATATCGAGCTACCGGGTCGCTGTTTTCTTTTGAGTCGTGTTATCGTTATTAGAATTGTGTTATTGTATTTTAATTGTTACATTTGTTGATTCGTTATCAAATTTATTTTAAGGCTTAATTACCCATGTTTAAGGTTTTACCATTAAAAAGCAGGAAGAACCCACAATTTTTGTCACATTTAAGATCTGCATTAGCATCTATCGTTCATTCATTTTAACTGTTATTTTCTATTTTTTCCTGCAAGAATCGTGTCATTTGATTTAATTGTTATTTTTTTTTTCCTGTGTGTATCTGTGTGGATCGTTTCATTTGATTTTATTTGAACTTGATCACATTATAAAAATAATGAAATAAACCAATGCATACCAGTAAAAAAGTCATGTTCGAATAACTGAAATTTTAATAATATGTTGAAAATAATTAAGGTTTTTGTACTATTAAATATCTCAATATAATCAACTAACTTATTTTCATATTTCCTAACAAAAATTCATCTCTTTAAAAATCAATCTTATAATTATTGATTCGTTACAATTGGAGTAAGAGCGCTGGAATTCGTTAAACAAGAAATTGCTGTAGAAAAGGCGTATTTATGCAAAGATAGCGTTTGTGTCCTATAGTGGCTAAGAAAACCGCCGGTAGGATTCAAATATATTTCAAACAGAATTGTCGAAATAAGATGTAAAGAAATTGAATCCCATTATGCAAGATCAAACATAATCCAGCAGACCACGCTTCTCTTCCCAGAAAAATTAAAGAACACTACTGGTTGTGGTGGAATCCCACCCGTCATGGTTGTGGGAACCGAAGAAAAAATGGTCTGAGAATATAGTCATGGAAAAAAAAAAACATCATGAATGTGTATATGAGTATGGGATTGAAAGAACAATTGTCATCCCCGCTTAAGTTAATAGGAACAATGTTGTACGTCTTAAGAAGGTGTAGAATGAAAAAATGGGAAACTTGAAAGGATTTTCTTCTAAAAATTATGATAAGACAACATAATTGATAGTCAAGATGGTACAACTAAATATAATACAAAAGGAAATCGAACATTGGAGTTAAAAAAAAAAAATCGTAATGGAATCTGGAAATGCGTTGAAGACTTAGAAGAACAATGCCTCAAATTGAGAATTTTTCATATTTCATTAATAAAGGAAAGCTAGCAGAATTGATTGTGAAGCATTACCATGAGAAATCATTTCATCCGAACGTACATTATACCTGAAGTAAGATGAGACAACGATATTAGATCCCGCACGGTCAATCATATAGAAAATCTTTGGAAAATTTTGTAAAGGTTGCTCTATGTGGATAGCTACGCCATTTTAACAACCAGACTTCCTTTCTTATCCATACTGCTAGAATTATGGTAACGCGATCGTTTAAAGCAGTTAGTGTAAACGTATAATTATAATTGAAGTGAATTACGCAAATATCAAACGATGGGTACCTCTATCTACATGTTTAGCAAGTCGAGCTGTGCATTTTGAAGTAATGGAAACTATGTCTGCTGAACAATTCGTACAAACATTCCAAAGATTTACAAGCCATGAAAAAAACCGAAACATATAATTTCTGACAATGCCAAGAATCTTGAAACAAATTTCAAGGTATAACATATTGTATATCATATTAGTTATCATGTTTACACGCTCTAAATATAAACTATTACTCTGGCGACCTCATGACTGACCTCGGGATGACGCGATCGATCCTAATCAACAACAGTACTTACCCAGGTCAATCGTATGCCATATCGAGCTACTGGGGTCGCTGTTTTCTTTTGAGTCGTTTTATCCGTTATTAGAATTGTGTTATTGAATTGTAATTGTTACATTCATTAATGTATTACCAAATTTATCGCAATAAAGATTTAGTTACTCAACTTTGAGGTGCTACCATTGAAAGGTGGGAAGAACAACTTTTGTCACATTCAAGAAGATCTGCGATTCCATCCATAGTTAAATCATTTTAACATTAATTTTTATTTCTTCTTGCAAGAATCGTGCCATGATTTACAATTTGATAATATTATCAATGCAACAATTATAAGATCAATTACAAGACTGTTGTATTATTATGGATCAGCTATTTTTTGATTTAACTATTATTTTTTTCCTGTGTGTATCTGTGTGTATCATTTCATTTGATTTTATTTGGACTAAGTCATATGATAAAATAATAAATTAACCAATGCATACTACTAATAAGATATGTCGGAATAACTGAAAATTTCAAAAATATGCTGAAAATAATCAAGATTATTATATTTGGATTATTAAATATTTCGATATAATCAATTAATTTATTTTCATATCCCCCAACTTTTCAAAGATTAATTTTATAATTAATCTCTTTAAACGGCAATCTTATAATTATTGAAAGATATTGCTTAGTGCATTACAATCAATCAAATTCTCACCTGTCACTCAAGCATTGTAACCAATCATGTCTGGACATGTCATTCTTCAAGTCATGAGGCGTTGTTAATAAAATTGTAAACATCATCACCAATTTTTTTCATTGCTTCTAATTACTCATTACTTCTTCACTATCTCCTCCTATTTACTCCTTTTATTTTAACTCATTCTGATCATATCATGATCGATTGATTATTTATTTGTAATAAAATAGTCACTATTAGACTCCATGCTAGTAATAAGTTCATCCTCTAGTTCATTTGAACCTTTACTTACTTCAATAATGACCCACTCTTCCTTTCTACCTTTTTAACAGCATCAGCAATATTACTAACAATAATTCTATCACCGAATTTGAAGAAATTATAGCAACTTGAGCTATCTCATCTATCTTTCTCAAGAAAATTATGCGAGAGATTGACGCAACTTCCGTCAATCCTACATCTTTTAACTTCTGCTTTCCATTTTTGATACCGAAACGATCATTTTCAGCAGAAATTGACTTTGAAGTCTGTTTTTTCTTTTTTTTTGAACTCTCAATGTCAACAACATCTTGTGTATCATAGTTTGAATCAATAAAATCCGTCGCTACAAAGGTTCTAATTCTTCAACATCACGACATAAATCTTTCACGACAAGTCAATCAAAACATATTGCATATTAAGGAGAGGACGCCATCTCCTTATCTTTATCATATTGTGAATGTGTCATTGTCAAAATTATTAGACGCGATCATTGTCAAAAAGATTAGACGCGAAGTCGGTTTGTCGATTGAAGTTGTAACTGTTATTATATTTGTTTTTCGTTGAAATAATAATTTTCCTTCTTCTGCATCTCTCACGCTTAATCTATGAGAATTTGGGCTTATCAGATAGCCATTGTTTTGGAATTTCTTGCTTTAAATATGGCAACTTTTTCCTTAGCATCTTTAATTATCGTGAAAATGCTATCATTAACGATGACTTTGCTATCATTACCGATAACTACCGTTAAGTTAATATTGAAGGAAAATCTCTCATTTATTTTTTTACTAGCAAATCTTTTTTTTTTAATCTTTTCTGTATAAATTCGCTCTTTTTCTGCAGTATTCATCATTTTGTGCAGATAAATATAAATAAAAGTTTACTATGTTTTGTTTTCAGCTCGCTAAAAATGCCTTCATCGTTTAATCGGTTGGCTTTTGAGAAAAGTATGGAGGATTGTCTCAGAGTGAGTTTATAAGATTTTTATTTTTTAAAAATTAATTCATCTTTCCAGCTTTATATCTCGCTTCTGGCTATTTAACTTTCTTAATCTGAACTATATTTCTAACCAATCGTTGAGATTTTTTAAAGCAGTACTTCTTTTCTTTATTTAAAGTTTCTTCATATTAAGTCTAAGTTAAGTTTTACTTGTAGTAATTGGAATTTGAGCAGAATAAACTTTATATATACTAATTTAACAGTTTTATCAGCAGTCAAGAAAGTTGATCCTCCACAAATAAGAGGAACGGATCTATCAGATGAACAATTCAATTTAGTAACACGTCTAATAGCGGAAAAAATTCGTTATCATGAAGAACAACGGCAGCGTGAATTAGAATCATCTGTTCCAGCTATCGTCAGTTTCAGGTGAATGAAGATTTTAGCTTCATTTTGTCTGTTTTGTAAAATGATTTCTTAATTATGAGATTTTCTTTAAACAAATACATTTTTAGTTGCTTGGATTTGCTTCATTTAAGTTTTAAATTTCTTTAAAATTTCAATAAATATTGTATTTACTATAACTATTCAAAAATTTTTTTTCAGTAATTAATCAGTTTTTTTCAGGATCCCCGCTATGATGGTTGATACATTGGTTGGCGTTGAGGATGAACAAGCACATCTAATAGCTTACGAGACTGAAACTGAATTAACACTGCCACGTCGTTTCCAAAATTGCACATTTACAATTAGTGGATATGATAGTAATATTCGTAAAGCTCTACGAATTATTGAAAGAATAATTAATAATAAATATTGCAAATCGAATTCTTCTTCAGCCTATGCTTTTATTGCTGATCCGAATGTGGTAAGATATATCTAAGTCTATTCAGATGGTAACAGATTTAAAAATCATTTTTTATAGAGAATTTTTCTTTTTATGAGATTAAATTTATTCAAGTAAATAGTAAATTTTACAGGATCAAAGTGGTACCGACTATATTCTATGCAATGGACCCATTAATGAAGCAAAGTATAGACCCGAAAGAGAAGGTATGCATCGAGGTTAAGAAGATGAAATGTTTCAAGAACTAAATTTATTTGCTTGTTTAAGATTTCATGTGTATTGTGTACAAATCATAATTGTGTCACTTTAAAAGTTTAATAATTATTGCATTTTATAATATAATGCCTTGTATTTTTAATTATATTTTGGTTAAATGATTTCAACTTAGATAAAGCTAATTCCGTTTGAAGTTGTGTTTTTCTTTTTTTCTCTACGGAAATATGATGACAAGCTTAAGGAAGGTATGTCCTAGGATGAGAAATTAGAACCTGAAGAAATGCGATGCTGTTTGGAGCTTGAAAAGGTATTTAACTAACAGGATATCATAAAGGTATCTCAATAGACGCCCATTAGAATGTTCCGAGATACATGTGTTTATGTTTATGGAATATGCATGTAGAAACAGTAAAACGCTATGTAAACCACAACTGATATACGGAAAGACAAGATTGGTTCCAAAAAGAGAAAGGAATCGATCCGCCAGTTATTTCTCGATTGGTGTTACTCGCCGTTACAATTGGAGTAAGAGCGCTGGAATTCGGTAAACAAGAAATTGCTGTAGAAAAGGCGTATTTATGCAAAGATAGCGTTTGTGTCCTATAGTGGCTAAGAAAACCGCCGGTAGGATTCAAATATATTTCAAACAGAATTGTCGAAATAAGATGTAAAGAAATTGAGTCCCATTATGCAAGATCAAACATAATCCAGCAGACCACGCTTCTCTTCCCAGAAAAATTAAAGAACACTACTGGTTGTGGTGGAATCCCACCCGTCATGGTTGTGGGAACCGAAGAAAAAATGGTCTGAGAATATAGTCATGGAAAAAAAAAACATCATGAATGTGTATATGAGTATGGGATTGAAAGAACAATTGTCATCCCCGCTTAAGTTAATAGGAACAATGTTGTACGTCTTAAGAAGGTGTAGAATGAAAAAATGGGAAACTTGAAAGGATTTTCTTCTAAAAATTATGATAAGACAACATAATTGATAGTCAAGATGGTACAACTAAATATAATACAAAAGGAAATCGAACATTGGAGTTAAAAAAAAAAAATCGTAATGGAATCTGGAAATGCGTTGAAGACTTAGAAGAACAATGCCTCAAATTGAGAATTTTTCATATTATTGGAAAGCTAGCAGAATTGATTGTGAAGCATTACCATGAGAAATCATTTCATCCGAACGTACATTATACCTGAAGTAAGATGAGACAACGATATTAGATCCCGCACGGTCAATCATATAGAAAATCTTTGGAAAATTTTGTAAAGGTTGCTCTATGTGGATAGCTACGCCATTTTAACAACCAGACTTCCTTTCTTATCCATACTGCTAGAATTATGGTAACGCGATCGTTTAAAGCAGTTAGTGTAAACGTATAATTATAATTGAAGTGAATTACGCAAATATCAAACGATGGGTACCTCTATCTACATGTTTAGCAAGTCGAGCTGTGCATTTTGAAGTAATGGAAACTATGTCTGCTGAACAATTCGTACAAACATTCCAAAGATTTACAAGCCATGAAAAAAACCGAAACATATAATTTCTGACAATGCCAAGAATCTTGAAACAAATTTCAAGGTATAACATATTGTATATCATATTAGTTATCATGTTTACACGCTCTAAATATAAACTATTACTCTGGCGACCTCATGACTGACCTCGGGATGACGCGATCGATCCTAATCAACAACAGTACTTACCCAGGTCAATCGTATGCCATATCGAGCTACTGGGGTCGCTGTTTTCTTTTGAGTCGTTTTATCGTTATTAGAATTGTGTTATTGAATTGTAATTGTTACATTCATTAATGTATTACCAAATTTATCGCAATAAAGATTTAGTTACTCAACTTTGAGGTGCTACCATTGAAAGGTGGGAAGAACAACTTTTGTCACATTCAAGAAGATCTGCGATTCCATCCATAGTTAAATCATTTTAACATTAATTTTTATTTCTTCTTGCAAGAATCGTGCCATGATTTACAATTTGATAATATTATCAATGCAACAATTATAAGATCAATTACAAGACTGTTGTATTATTATGGATCAGCTATTTTTTGATTTAACTATTATTTTTTTCCTGTGTGTATCTGTGTGTATCATTTCATTTGATTTTATTTGGACTAAGTCATATGATAAAATAATAAATTAACCAATGCATACTACTAATAAGATCATGTCGGAATAACTGAAATTTCAAAAATATGCTGAAAATAATCAAGATTATTATATTTGGATTATTAAATATTTCGATATAATCAATTAATTTATTTTCATATCCCCCAACTTTTCAAAGATTAATTTTATAATTAATCTCTTTAAACGGCAATCTTATAATTATTGAAAGATATTGCTTAGTGCATTACAATCAATCAAATTCTCACCTGTCACTCAAGCATTGTAACCAATCATGTCTGGACATGTCATTCTTCAAGTCATGAGGCGTTGTTAATAAAATTGTAAACATCATCACCAATTTTTTTCATTGCTTCTAATTACTCATTACTTCTTCACTATCTCCTCCTATTTACTCCTTTTATTTTAACTCATTCTGATCATATCATGATCGATTGATTATTTATTTGTAATAAAATAGTCACTATTAGACTCCATGCTAGTAATAAGTTCATCCTCTAGTTCATTTGAACCTTTACTTACTTCAATAATGACCCACTCTTCCTTTCTACCTTTTTAACAGCATCAGCAATATTACTAACAATAATTCTATCACCGAATTTGAAGAAATTATAGCAACTTGAGCTATCTCATCTATCTTTCTCAAGAAAATTTATGCGAGAGATTGACGCAACTTCCGTCAATCCTACATCTTTTAACTTCTGCTTTCCATTTTTTGATCATTTTCAGCAGAAATTGACTTTGAAGTCTGTTTTTTCTTTTTTTTTGAACTCTCAATGTCAACAACATCTTGTGTATCATAGTTTGAATCAATAAAATCCGTCGCTACAAAGGTTCTAATTCTTCAACATCACGACATAAATCTTTCACGACAAGTCAATCAAAACATATTGCATATTAAGGAGAGGACGCCATCTCCTTATCTTTATCATATTGTGAATGTGTCATTGTCAAAATTATTAGACGCGATCATTGTCAAAAAGATTAGACGCGAAGTCGGTTTGTCGATTGAAGTTGTAACTGTTATTATATTTGTTTTTCGTTGAAATAATAATTTTCCTTCTTCTGCATCTCTCACGCTTAATCTATGAGAATTTGGGCTTATCAGATAGCCATTGTTTTGGAATTTCTTGCTTTAAATATGGCAACTTTTTCCTTAGCATCTTTAATTATCGTGAAAATGCTATCATTAACGATGACTTTGCTATCATTACCGATAACTACCGTTAAGTTAATATTGAAGGAAAATCTCTCATTTTTTTTTTACTAGCAAATCTTTTTTTTTTAATCTTTTCTGTATAAATTCGCTCTTTTTCTGCAGTATTCATCATTTTGTGCAGATAAATATAAATAAAAGTTTACTATGTTTTGTTTTCAGCTCGCTAAAAATGCCTTCATCGTTTAATCGGTTGGCTTTTGAGAAAAGTATGGAGGATTGTCTCAGAGTGAGTTTATAAGATTTTTATTTTTTAAAAATTAATTCATCTTTCCAGCTTTATATCTCGCTTCTGGCTATTTAACTTTCTTAATCTGAACTATATTTCTAACCAATCGTTGAGATTTTTTAAAGCAGTACTTCTTTTCTTTATTTAAAGTTTCTTCATATTAAGTCTAAGTTTAAGTTTTACTTGTAGTAATTGGAATTTGAGCAGAATAAACTTTATATATACTAATTTAACAGTTTTATCAGCAGTCACAGAAAGTTGATCCTCCACAAATAAGAGGAACGGATCTATCAGATGAACAATTCAATTTAGTAACACGTCTAATAGCGGAAAAAATTCGTTATCATGAAGAACAACGGCAGCGTGAATTAGAATCATCTGTTCCAGCATCGTCAGTTTCAGGTGAATGAAGATTTTAGCTTCATTTTGTCTGTTTTGTAAAATGATTTCTTAATTATGAGATTTTCTTTAAACAAATACATTTTTAGTTGCTTGGATTTGCTTCATTTAAGTTTTAAATTTCTTTAAAATTTCAATAAATATTGTATTTACTATAACTATTCAAAAATTTTTTTTCAGTAATTAATCAGTTTTTTTCAGGATCCCCGCTATGATGGTTGATACATTGGTTGGCGTTGAGGATGAACAAGCACATCTAATAGCTTACGAGACTGAAACTGAATTAACACTGCCACGTCGTTTCCAAAATTGCACATTTACAATTAGTGGATATGATAGTAATATTCGTAAAGCTCTACGAATTATTGAAAGAATAATTAATAATAAATATTGCAAATCGAATTCTTCTTCAGCCTATGCTTTTATTGCTGATCCGAATGTGGTAAGATATATCTAAGTCTATTCAGATGGTAACAGATTTAAAAATCATTTTTTATAGAGAATTTTTCTTTTTATGAGATTAAATTTATTCAAGTAAATAGTAAATTTTACAGGATCAAAGTGGTACCGACTATATTCTATGCAATGGACCCATTAATGAAGCAAAGTATAGACCCGAAAGAGAAGGTATGCATCGAGGTTAAGAAGATGAAATGTTTCAAGAACTAAATTTATTTGCTTGTTTAAGATTTCATGTGTATTGTGTACAAATCATAATTGTGTCACTTTAAAAGTTTAATAATTATTGCATTTTATAATATAATGCCTTGTATTTTTAATTATATTTTGGTTAAATGATTTCAACTTAGATAAAGCTAATTCCGTTTGAAGTTGTGTTTTTCTTTTTTTCTCTACGGAAATATGATGACAAGCTTAAGGAAGGTATGTCCTAGGATGAGAAATTAGAACCTGAAGAAATGCGATGCTGTTTGGAGCTTGAAAAGGTATTTAACTAACAGGATATCATAAAGGTATCTCAATAGACGCCCATTAGAATGTTCCGAGATACATGTGTTTATGTTTATGGAATATGCATGTAGAAACAGTAAAACGCTATGTAAACCACAACTGATATACGGAAAGACAAGATTGGTTCCAAAAAGAGAAAGGAATCGATCCGCCAGTTATTTCTCGATTGGTGTTACTCGCCGTTACAATTGGAGTAAGAGCGCTGGAATTCGGTAAACAAGAAATTGCTGTAGAAAAGGCGTATTTATGCAAAGATAGCGTTTGTGTCCTATAGTGGCTAAGAAAACCGCCGGTAGGATTCAAATATATTTCAAACAGAATTGTCGAAATAAGATGTAAAGAAATTGAGTCCCATTATGCAAGATCAAACATAATCCAGCAGACCACGCTTCTCTTCCCAGAAAAATTAAAGAACACTACTGGTTGTGGTGGAATCCCACCCGTCATGGTTGTGGGAACCGAAGAAAAAATGGTCTGAGAATATAGTCATGGAAAAAAAAAAACATCATGAATGTGTATATGAGTATGGGATTGAAAGAACAATTGTCATCCCCGCTTAAGTTAATAGGAACAATGTTGTACGTCTTAAGAAGGTGTAGAATGAAAAAATGGGAAACTTGAAAGGATTTTCTTCTAAAAATTATGATAAGACAACATAATTGATAGTCAAGATGGTACAACTAAATATAATACAAAAGGAAATCGAACATTGGAGTTAAAAAAAAAAAATCGTAATGGAATCTGGAAATGCGTTGAAGACTTAGAAGAACAATGCCTCAAATTGAGAATTTTTCATATTTCATTAATAAAGGAAAGCTAGCAGAATTGATTGTGAAGCATTACCATGAGAAATCATTTCATCCGAACGTACATTATACCTGAAGTAAGATGAGACAACGATATTAGATCCCGCACGGTCAATCATATAGAAAATCTTTGGAAAATTTTGTAAAGGTTGCTCTATGTGGATAGCTACGCCATTTTAACAACCAGACTTCCTTTCTTATCCATACTGCTAGAATTATGGTAACGCGATCGTTTAAAGCAGTTAGTGTAAACGTATAATTATAATTGAAGTGAATTACGCAAATATCAAACGATGGGTACCTCTATCTACATGTTTAGCAAGTCGAGCTGTGCATTTTGAAGTAATGGAAACTATGTCTGCTGAACAATTCGTACAAACATTCCAAAGATTTACAAGCCATGAAAAAAACCGAAACATATAATTTCTGACAATGCCAAGAATCTTGAAACAAATTTCAAGGTATAACATATTGTATATCATATTAGTTATCATGTTTACACGCTCTAAATATAAACTATTACTCTGGCGACCTCATGACTGACCTCGGGATGACGCGATCGATCCTAATCAACAACAGTACTTACCCAGGTCAATCGTATGCCATATCGAGCTACTGGGGTCGCTGTTTTCTTTTGAGTCGTTTTATCGTTATTAGAATTGTGTTATTGAATTGTAATTGTTACATTCATTAATGTATTACCAAATTTATCGCAATAAAGATTTAGTTACTCAACTTTGAGGTGCTACCATTGAAAGGTGGGAAGAACAACTTTTGTCACATTCAAGAAGATCTGCGATTCCATCCATAGTTAAATCATTTTAACATTAATTTTTATTTCTTCTTGCAAGAATCGTGCCATGATTTACAATTTGATAATATTATCAATGCAACAATTATAAGATCAATTACAAGACTGTTGTATTATTATGGATCAGCTATTTTTTGATTTAACTATTATTTTTTTCCTGTGTGTATCATTTCATTTGATTTTATTTGGACTAAGTCATATGATAAAATAATAAATTAACCAATGCATACTACTAATAAGATCATGTCGGAATAACTGAAATTTCAAAAATATGCTGAAAATAATCAAGATTATTATATTTGGATTATTAAATATTTCGATATAATCAATTAATTTATTTTCATATCCCCCAACTTTTCAAAGATTAATTTTATAATTAATCTCTTTAAACGGCAATCTTATAATTATTGAAAGATATTGCTTAGTGCATTACAATCAATCAAATTCTCACCTGTCACTCAAGCATTGTAACCAATCATGTCTGGACATGTCATTCTTCAAGTCATGAGGCGTTGTTAATAAAATTGTAAACATCATCACCAATTTTTTTCATTGCTTCTAATTACTCATTACTTCTTCACTATCTCCTCCTATTTACTCCTTTTATTTTAACTCATTCTGATCATATCATGATCGATTGATTATTTATTTGTAATAAAATAGTCACTATTAGACTCCATGCTAGTAATAAGTTCATCCTCTAGTTCATTTGAACCTTTACTTACTTCAATAATGACCCACTCTTCCTTTCTACCTTTTTAACAGCATCAGCAATATTACTAACAATAATTCTATCACCGAATTTGAAGAAATTATAGCAACTTGAGCTATCTCATCTATCTTTCTCAAGAAAATTATGCGAGAGATTGACGCAACTTCCGTCAATCCTACATCTTTTAACTTCTGCTTTCCATTTTTGATCATTTTCAGCAGAAATTGACTTTGAAGTCTGTTTTTTCTTTTTTTTTGAACTCTCAATGTCAACAACATCTTGTGTATCATAGTTTGAATCAATAAAATCCGTCGCTACAAAGGTTCTAATTCTTCAACATCACGACATAAATCTTTCACGACAAGTCAATCAAAACATATTGCATATTAAGGAGAGGACGCCATCTCCTTATCTTTATCATATTGTGAATGTGTCATTGTCAAAATTATTAGACGCGATCATTGTCAAAAAGATTAGACGCGAAGTCGGTTTGTCGATTGAAGTTGTAACTGTTATTATATTTTTTTTCGTTGAAATAATAATTTTCCTTCTTCTGCATCTCTCACGCTTAATCTATGAGAATTTGGGCTTATCAGATAGCCATTGTTTTGGAATTTCTTGCTTTAAATATGGCAACTTTTTCCTTAGCATCTTTAATTATCGTGAAAATGCTATCATTAACGATGACTTTGCTATCATTACCGATAACTACCGTTAAGTTAATATTGAAGGAAAATCTCTCATTTATTTTTTTACTAGCAAATCTTTTTTTTTTAATCTTTTCTGTATAAATTCGCTCTTTTTCTGCAGTATTCATCATTTTGTGCAGATAAATATAAATAAAAGTTTACTATGTTTTGTTTTCAGCTCGCTAAAAATGCCTTCATCGTTTAATCGGTTGGCTTTTGAGAAAAGTATGGAGGATTGTCTCAGAGTGAGTTTATAAGATTTTTATTTTTTAAAAATTAATTCATCTTTCCAGCTTTATATCTCGCTTCTGGCTATTTAACTTTCTTAATCTGAACTATATTTCTAACCAATCGTTGAGATTTTTTAAAGCAGTACTTCTTTTCTTTATTTAAAGTTTCTTCATATTAAGTCTAAGTTTAAGTTTTACTTGTAGTAATTGGAATTTGAGCAGAATAAACTTTATATATACTAATTTAACAGTTTTATCAGCAGTCACAGAAAGTTGATCCTCCACAAATAAGAGGAACGGATCTATCAGATGAACAATTCAATTTAGTAACACGTCTAATAGCGGAAAAAATTCGTTATCATGAAGAACAACGGCAGCGTGAATTAGAATCATCTGTTCCAGCTATCGTCAGTTTCAGGTGAATGAAGATTTTAGCTTCATTTTGTCTGTTTTGTAAAATGATTTCTTAATTATGAGATTTTCTTTAAACAAATACATTTTTAGTTGCTTGGATTTGCTTCATTTAAGTTTTAAATTTCTTTAAAATTTCAATAAATATTGTATTTACTATAACTATTCAAAAATTTTTTTTCAGTAATTAATCAGTTTTTTTCAGGATCCCCGCTATGATGGTTGATACATTGGTTGGCGTTGAGGATGAACAAGCACATCTAATAGCTTACGAGACTGAAACTGAATTAACACTGCCACGTCGTTTCCAAAATTGCACATTTACAATTAGTGGATATGATAGTAATATTCGTAAAGCTCTACGAATTATTGAAAGAATAATTAATAATAAATATTGCAAATCGAATTCTTCTTCAGCCTATGCTTTTATTGCTGATCCGAATGTGGTAAGATATATCTAAGTCTATTCAGATGGTAACAGATTTAAAAATCATTTTTTATAGAGAATTTTTCTTTTTATGAGATTAAATTTATTCAAGTAAATAGTAAATTTTACAGGATCAAAGTGGTACCGACTATATTCTATGCAATGGACCCATTAATGAAGCAAAGTATAGACCCGAAAGAGAAGGTATGCATCGAGGTTAAGAAGATGAAATGTTTCAAGAACTAAATTTATTTGCTTGTTTAAGATTTCATGTGTATTGTGTACAAATCATAATTGTGTCACTTTAAAAGTTTAATAATTATTGCATTTTATAATATAATGCCTTGTATTTTTAATTATATTTTGGTTAAATGATTTCAACTTAGATAAAGCTAATTCCGTTTGAAGTTGTGTTTTTCTTTTTTTCTCTACGGAAATATGATGACAAGCTTAAGGAAGGTATGTCCTAGGATGAGAAATTAGAACCTGAAGAAATGCGATGCTGTTTGGAGCTTGAAAAGGTATTTAACTAACAGGATATCATAAAGGTATCTCAATAGACGCCCATTAGAATGTTCCGAGATACATGTGTTTATGTTTATGGAATATGCATGTAGAAACAGTAAAACGCTATGTAAACCACAACTGATATACGGAAAGACAAGATTGGTTCCAAAAAGAGAAAGGAATCGATCCGCCAGTTATTTCTCGATTGGTGTTACTCGCCGTTACAATTGGAGTAAGAGCGCTGGAATTCGGTAAACAAGAAATTGCTGTAGAAAAGGCGTATTTATGCAAAGATAGCGTTTGTGTCCTATAGTGGCTAAGAAAACCGCCGGTAGGATTCAAATATATTTCAAACAGAATTGTCGAAATAAGATGTAAAGAAATTGAGTCCCATTATGCAAGATCAAACATAATCCAGCAGACCACGCTTCTCTTCCCAGAAAAATTAAAGAACACTACTGGTTGTGGTGGAATCCCACCCGTCATGGTTGTGGGAACCGAAGAAAAAATGGTCTGAGAATATAGTCATGGAAAAAAAAAAACATCATGAATGTGTATATGAGTATGGGATTGAAAGAACAATTGTCATCCCCGCTTAAGTTAATAGGAACAATGTTGTACGTCTTAAGAAGGTGTAGAATGAAAAAATGGGAAACTTGAAAGGATTTTCTTCTAAAAATTATGATAAGACAACATAATTGATAGTCAAGATGGTACAACTAAATATAATACAAAAGGAAATCGAACATTGGAGTTAAAAAAAAAAAATCGTAATGGAATCTGGAAATGCGTTGAAGACTTAGAAGAACAATGCCTCAAATTGAGAATTTTTCATATTTCATTAATAAAGGAAAGCTAGCAGAATTGATTGTGAAGCATTACCATGAGAAATCATTTCATCCGAACGTACATTATACCTGAAGTAAGATGAGCAAACGATAATTAGAATCCCGCACGGTCAATCATATAGAAAATCTTTGGAAAATTTTGTAAAGGTTGCTCTATGTGGATAGCTACGCCATTTTAACAACCAGACTTCCTTTCTTATCCATACTGCTAGAATTATGGTAACGCGATCGTTTAAAGCAGTTAGTGTAAACGTATAATTATAATTGAAGTGAATTACGCAAATATCAAACGATGGGTACCTCTATCTACATGTTTAGCAAGTCGAGCTGTGCATTTTGAAGTAATGGAAACTATGTCTGCTGAACAATTCGTACAAACATTCCAAAGATTTACAAGCCATGAAAAAAACCGAAACATATAATTTCTGACAATGCCAAGAATCTTGAAACAAATTTCAAGGTATAACATATTGTATATCATATTAGTTATCATGTTTACACGCTCTAAATATAAACTATTACTCTGGCGACCTCATGACTGACCTCGGGATGACGCGATCGATCCTAATCAACAACAGTACTTACCCAGGTCAATCGTATGCCATATCGAGCTACTGGGGTCGCTGTTTTCTTTTGAGTCGTTTTATCGTTATTAGAATTGTGTTATTGAATTGTAATTGTTACATTCATTAATGTATTACCAAATTTATCGCAATAAAGATTTAGTTACTCAACTTTGAGGTGCTACCATTGAAAGGTGGGAAGAACAACTTTTGTCACATTCAAGAAGATCTGCGATTCCATCCATAGTTAAATCATTTTAACATTAATTTTTATTTCTTCTTGCAAGAATCGTGCCATGATTTACAATTTGATAATATTATCAATGCAACAATTATAAGATCAATTACAAGACTGTTGTATTATTATGGATCAGCTATTTTTTGATTTAACTATTATTTTTTCCTGTGTGTATCTGTGTGTATCATTTCATTTGATTTTATTTGGACTAAGTCATATGATAAAATAATAAATTAACCAATGCATACTACTAATAAGATCATGTCGGAATAACTGAAATTTCAAAAATATGCTGAAAATAATCAAGATTATTATATTTGGATTATTAAATATTTCGATATAATCAATTAATTTATTTTCATATCCCCCAACTTTTCAAAGATTAATTTTATAATTAATCTCTTTAAACGGCAATCTTATAATTATTGAAAGATATTGCTTAGTGCATTACAATCAATCAAATTCTCACCTGTCACTCAAGCATTGTAACCAATCATGTCTGGACATGTCATTCTTCAAGTCATGAGGCGTTGTTAATAAAATTGTAAACATCATCACCAATTTTTTTCATTGCTTCTAATTACTCATTACTTCTTCACTATCTCCTCCTATTTACTCCTTTTATTTTAACTCATTCTGATCATATCATGATCGATTGATTATTTATTTGTAATAAAATAGTCACTATTAGACTCCATGCTAGTAATAAGTTCATCCTCTAGTTCATTTGAACCTTTACTTACTTCAATAATGACCCACTCTTCCTTTCTACCTTTTTAACAGCATCAGCAATATTACTAACAATAATTCTATCACCGAATTTGAAGAAATTATAGCAACTTGAGCTATCTCATCTATCTTTCTCAAGAAAATTATGCGAGAGATTGACGCAACTTCCGTCAATCCTACATCTTTTAACTTCTGCTTTCCATTTTTGATACCGAAACGATCATTTTCAGCAGAAATTGACTTTGAAGTCTGTTTTTTCTTTTTTTTTGAACTCTCAATGTCAACAACATCTTGTGTATCATAGTTTGAATCAATAAAATCCGTCGCTACAAAGGTTCTAATTCTTCAACATCACGACATAAATCTTTCACGACAAGTCAATCAAAACATATTGCATATTAAGGAGAGGACGCCATCTCCTTATCTTTATCATATTGTGAATGTGTCATTGTCAAAATTATTAGACGCGATCATTGTCAAAAAGATTAGACGCGAAGTCGGTTTGTCGATTGAAGTTGTAACTGTTATTATATTTGTTTTTCGTTGAAATAATAATTTTCCTTCTTCTGCATCTCTCACGCTTAATCTATGAGAATTTGGGCTTATCAGATAGCCATTGTTTTGGAATTTCTTGCTTTAAATATGGCAACTTTTTCCTTAGCATCTTTAATTATCGTGAAAATGCTATCATTAACGATGACTTTGCTATCATTACCGATAACTACCGTTAAGTTAATATTGAAGGAAAATCTCTCATTTATTTTTTTACTAGCAAATCTTTTTTTTTTAATCTTTTCTGTATAAATTCGCTCTTTTTCTGCAGTATTCATCATTTTGTGCAGATAAATATAAATAAAAGTTTACTATGTTTTGTTTTCAGCTCGCTAAAAATGCCTTCATCGTTTAATCGGTTGGCTTTTGAGAAAAGTATGGAGGATTGTCTCAGAGTGAGTTTATAAGATTTTTATTTTTTAAAAATTAATTCATCTTTCCAGCTTTATATCTCGCTTCTGGCTATTTAACTTTCTTAATCTGAACTATATTTCTAACCAATCGTTGAGATTTTTTAAAGCAGTACTTCTTTTCTTTATTTAAAGTTTCTTCATATTAAGTCTAAGTTTAAGTTTTACTTGTAGTAATTGGAATTTGAGCAGAATAAACTTTATATATACTAATTTAACAGTTTTATCAGCAGTCACAGAAAGTTGATCCTCCACAAATAAGAGGAACGGATCTATCAGATGAACAATTCAATTTAGTAACACGTCTAATAGCGGAAAAAATTCGTTATCATGAAGAACAACGGCAGCGTGAATTAGAATCATCTGTTCCAGCTATCGTCAGTTTCAGGTGAATGAAGATTTTAGCTTCATTTTGTCTGTTTTGTAAAATGATTTCTTAATTATGAGATTTTCTTTAAACAAATACATTTTTAGTTGCTTGGATTTGCTTCATTTAAGTTTTAAATTTCTTTAAAATTTCAATAAATATTGTATTTACTATAACTATTCAAAAATTTTTTTTCAGTAATTAATCAGTTTTTTTCAGGATCCCCGCTATGATGGTTGATACATTGGTTGGCGTTGAGGATGAACAAGCACATCTAATAGCTTACGAGACTGAAACTGAATTAACACTGCCACGTCGTTTCCAAAATTGCACATTTACAATTAGTGGATATGATAGTAATATTCGTAAAGCTCTACGAATTATTGAAAGAATAATTAATAATAAATATTGCAAATCGAATTCTTCTTCAGCCTATGCTTTTATTGCTGATCCGAATGTGGTAAGATATATCTAAGTCTATTCAGATGGTAACAGATTTAAAAATCATTTTTTATAGAGAATTTTTCTTTTTATGAGATTAAATTTATTCAAGTAAATAGTAAATTTTACAGGATCAAAGTGGTACCGACTATATTCTATGCAATGGACCCATTAATGAAGCAAAGTATAGACCCGAAAGAGAAGGTATGCATCGAGGTTAAGAAGATGAAATGTTTCAAGAACTAAATTTATTTGCTTGTTTAAGATTTCATGTGTATTGTGTACAAATCATAATTGTGTCACTTTAAAAGTTTAATAATTATTGCATTTTATAATATAATGCCTTGTATTTTTAATTATATTTTGGTTAAATGATTTCAACTTAGATAAAGCTAATTCCGTTTGAAGTTGTGTTTTTCTTTTTTTCTCTACGGAAATATGATGACAAGCTTAATGGAAAGCGCGTAGCCAGCAATAATTAATTAATTGAACTCCTCAGTGAGATCTTAAATTTGGATTTGTCACCTCAAAATCAAAAGCTGCCATTGGGAAAATTGTGCCAACAGTACGAGACAAAAAAAGATTAATTGAAGCAAAGCTATGATGTTTCGAAATGCACATTGGTCATTTGGAATCGGTCAGTACAAAATATCGGATTATATCAATGAAATAGTTCGCAAAAAAAGAAGGACGAAGAAGGAAAATACGCCCAAATGATTGAGGATGAAAAAGGTATCCTAAATTCAATAACTAATGATAAAGAAGTGATTATTATATTAGACATATATAAAAAAGATTTTGAATCAATAATTGAACAAAAAGGAAATTCACGTTTAAAAGGAGAATTTAAACAACAAGATGTTACAAAACACCGACAATAAATTAGCCGCAATTACCACTGCCAATATTCAGCATTGATCATGCCGGAGAGAATTTTGGAGCAGTTTTGGCTCTGCTGTACATTTTCAAGCAATTCCAGATATACAAGAACTCAATTGTTTAGTCTCCTGTTTAAGAGGAGAAGCATTCAAGGCCGTAAAAGACTATCAGATTATAAGGAAAACCTTAATGGAGAAATTTAAGGAGACCTTATTTATCAAGAATTTTCTTTATAACGAATTACATGCAGTTGAAGCATGATGGAGAGTGTAAAGTGATATCGAAGTAATCGAGAGAATTCTTCGCCAACTAGAGGCTATCGGGGAAAATTTTTAACACTCAAGTATTGAAATAACTCATTGGAAGCAAACTGCCAGGATAGATCGTGGACAAAATATATTAACAAAAGGAAGAAGATGATACCTAGTCAGTTATAAAACTTCTCGGAAGACTAATAAACGAAATGATCAATTAATCAGGATTCAAGCGTCAAGTATCAAATTGGCTACAATCAATCAACTTGGTTCAGACAAGTTTAAAACTATCTCAAATAGTTCTATAAAGAAAGAATTAGACAAAAATCAGAAGAGAAGGCCATTTTCGTTTTGTAATAAAGATCATTGGAATAGTGATTGTGAAACTTATTCTACTCTGAAGCAAAAATTAGAACGCTTAATTGAGATGAAACCTGTCGAAAATGCTTCAAAGATGAATATGTAGAGATTGATTGTAAGAAATCAATGAAATATTTTGATTGCAAAAAACCACAGAACAGCGTATTCTGCGATAAAAGACATCAACAATTCAAACAAACTAGGATGTACACCAATGCAAGAAAAGGAAATCTATGCAAAATGGTTCCTGTGTTTAATGCAGCAAATTCATAGTGTTATGAAGAAGTTCTAATATTATTTGATATTGGTTCACAGCTAGAAAAGAATTAGTAAATCGTCTAAAAAACTTGACGAAACAAAATTAACAAAATTAATCCTATCTACGGGATCAGATATCAAACTATACTTCCAACAATAAAGATACCCATTGGATTAAGAAATAAGAAAGGGGAGAAAATAATCTGTGAGGTAAACGTGATGGATTAATTAATGGATAAACTTCAAGTAGTAAATATACCATTTACAATGTAAATATACCGTTTACCATTTGGAGTTATATTATCTCTTTTTTATTATTAGTTACAGTCAATTATCATTTGGAAGCTGATGGTAGTGAAACTGCTCTAGAGGTAACAAGAAATCTTTATGTTGATAACGTTCTGATATCTGCAGAAAGTAATGAGAAAGCCTTACAAAAATATTGTGAATTAAAAATTATTTTTAAGGAAGCATCAATGAATATTAGAGAATTTCTTTCGAATAATTCCAGATTCAATGATGCAGAAAGTAATGAGATATTGTTATACCTAATCAAGATCTAGCAAGCAAACTTCACTGTCAAGAGGATTTTAGATAATGTGGTTCCCTCAATTAGTTATCATAGATGTAACTCTAAAAACCATGGATGAGTAATGAATTAACTAAAAGAATTATTCTTCAATTTGTTGTTTCAGAATATGATCCCCTAGGATTCCTAGTCCCTACAATGATAAGATTTAAATTGTTTCTTCAAAACTTACGGGAGAAAAATAACACGTGGGATCAAATTATAAACCAGGAAGATCACCAGATTTGGGAATCTCATACTAGCGACAAGACGACATATGTAAAACAATTTGATTTTTAACCAATTTCACAAGTGATATCGATATTCATATATTTATACTTCAAGGTGGCGTACGCAACAGCAATATACACATTCAAAAAAGGAATACGGAGTAGGAAATCATTTCTAATTTATGTAAAATCCCGTATTGCTCTTATTATTAAAGTTAATGACCAAAACGAAATTTAACTTTCATTGCATACCTGGAAATCAAAATCCTGTGGATGTGGCCACAAGAAGACTTTCTTCCACAAGTTCAAAACTCATAATTCGTAGTGGCTAGAACCAACATGGTTAAAAGAGGAGGAAAGCAAATGGTGGGAATCTCGAGACAAGAACGTGATGGTAACGAAGAAATAGAGCAAACTAATGGACTGATACACATTTTGATTACTCAAAGTCAATTATCATTTGGCCAAAAATCAATAATTTTCATATTAATCAAAGTAACCATTTTGATTCTCAGATTCATCAGACGTAAAAGAAAGAAAAAATTCGAATGGTTAATCCGATTAAAGATGATCTCTCATATATAAAAATAGAGGAAATAGCTACAGTCGAGACGAATGCTAATCAGACAAGTACAATTTGAGAATATCAGTACAGTGGCATAGCCAAATGGAATCTTTATTATAATAAATATGAAAGACTGTGGAGATCGATTGGTTGATTGGAGAATTCAGAATCAACCGAAAGATATAATAACTGAGCTCCTTATAATGTATTATGATTAAACCTTTATATTATACTGGAGTCGCTCATAACTTGTCAATGATAAGAAATGAGTTTTAAATATCAAGAGGTAGAACAGAGTTAAACGAGTTATAAGTCAATGTATGGCATGCAAACGATGGACCTCTAAACCATTTAAATTACTTGCGATGGCAAATCTATCAAAATCACGAGTTCAACGTTCAAGAACATTCGAATCAACTGGATTGGATTACTAGGTCCTTGTTTCTATAAAATTAGGAAGTGGATCAGGAAAACAATGGATTCCTCTATCCACATGTTTTACGACTAGAATGGTACATTTAGAAATAACAGAGAATCTCTTGCCAAAACCTTCTTATTTATATTTAGAAGATTTGTTTGTCGAAGAGGATGTCCCAAATTGATTTTAAGTGATAATATTAAAGAATTCCAATTCGTTTTTAAAACTATCATTGAACGAAATATCAAGTCCTTAGCAACAAAAGGAATGAAATGGAAATTCACACTCCTATAACACCATGATAAGGTGGCGTTTATGAAAGATAAACTGGATTTACAAAACAAGCAATGAGAAAGTCTATAAGTAGGAAACTCTTATGGGAAAGAGAACTAATAACTTTGACAACAGAAATAGAAAGATACTTAACACGCGTCCATTAACCTACACAAACTTCTGACGATTATTCTGTCATACGTCCTACTGATTTTATTTCACCTTATGGGTTGTTAATCTTACCAATTGAAGATGTAAGATGAAGAATTTTTTTCACATAAAATAAATAAATACTAAGTGATAGGTTTATCAAATACTGGTTAAGTACTCTTAAGACCTTGGGCATATTCTGGGAGATGTAGAGAACGGAGTATTTAATTAGTCTTAGAGAACGTACTAAACGGAAAATTTCATCTCACAGGAAAGTAGAACTCCGACCTCCACGCAAAGGCAAAATAGTTGTACTCAATTAACTTGAAACACCATGAAGTATGTGGAAACTATCCAGAATAAAGGAAAAGACAAGAAAGTACGAACCGCTACAAGAGAATTACAAATGGCAAAACACTAAAACGATCAATAACTATGCTTTACCCGCTCAAAATTAACGAAAAAATTGAATCAGAAAATTTTAACGTACGATCAACAAACAAAGAATTCAGGATAGAAGAACCAACACATCTTCCTCATTCATTCAGGAATGTCGGAAAAAATTGAATGAGAACACAGTGATTTCTTTGTGTTGGATTTTCCATGCAAGGGTATAAAGTGTACGTGCATTTTTTCTATATTATGTAAGATGTAAGCTAAAATTGTATGCTTTGTCTATAAGCTATATCCATACTCAAACAAAGCTCCTTTCTCCTATAATCACAACTATATCATTAACTATCACCTACCAAAAAGGGATCCAAAAACATATACTGGAAATTGCTTACAAAAGGTTGGTTGGATCCTCAAATCTTTTATTCTTCCTTCTTTTACTATCGAATTATTCATTTACTTTGTCTTATCAAATAGACCTTTCTTATTCGCTATATCATAACGATGGTATTGTATAACTTGTTAATTAAACTACTTCATAAATACTCTCAGTCCGATTTCTCACGACAATTAATCAACGAGGCAAAGTTTTTCTACATGTTACGATCACAATAAATGTTACTTCATTATCAAAAAAAAATAAGAAAACCATATCTTTTATATTCTGATACGCTACGGAAGAATAGTAGGGCTTTAATTAGATTCCAGAAGGAATGTGGAAACTATTTAACTGGTGGTACTATTTGAGAATTCTTGAACATATAACGCCATATGGAATTTTGCAAAAAAATATAGATATTCAGAAGCAAAGATGCAAATAATGAAGGAAAACTGTTATTATCACTGATAAGGAGTTATGTTATAAGAGCAAAATGACGAATTGAAAATTGTCGTGAAGATTTTGTTTGATTTTGTTTGATTTGCTTCACACACAATAATAATTTGTAAGAATCTATTCTTCTCAGGAGATTGACAGTATCACAGTATGATAATCCAAAAATGAAGATTTCTTTTTGATTACTTAAACACGTTTCTAAATTTGTCTAGGAGTTGATAAGGAATTGATTTTAAGTCAAGCATTAGTAGGGCTGTGCAGTGGAGAAAGCTAACAATTGTTAAGCTGATAGTAGCTTGAGCAACCAACTGATCCTTCGTTTTGCCAACTAAGTTATCGTTGACAAATAATTGAATACATGATACAACAGAGTTACAAAAGACTTGAATGAAGGATCATATATTCATTTGATAGATGAAACTAATTGCAACAAAGAATTGCATAAACATAAAATGAATAAAACTACGATAAATCATCTAACATGTAATAGATAATCTCAACAGTTAACTGATAATCATATCAAAAGATCTCGAAACCAAGAGTACAAAGTGTGTTCATTAATCATTTGCAATAATTCTTTAGAGTTGCAAATTGAATTGTTGATTAAAAAATATTCAGCTCAACCATTTGACTGAGAATAATTAATGCAAAAATTTTTATAATATATATTTCGAAATACAAATGTGCAATAGAGATATTTTAAAATTTACAAATTATTTCAATTTTTTCAACAGAACTTATACTGTAGCTAAGCGCTTTTAGATTTTATGAATTCGATATATTATAGCGAAAAATTTCTAAATTTTCTATGTAATTTTAGTTCAATGTACGAAACAATTCTGAGTGGAAAACTAAACAGAAAAAAGAAATATAAATATTATCTTTATGTCATTTGAGCAGCATCGAGTCCACTAGGATGTGAGCCTGTGAGCCTGTTTCGTATAATTAGGCCATTTTCATAACTTGGACTCGTTTTATTAAATTAGCGAGATTTTCTTTTTCTACAATTATCGCATGAGTATCGAAAGTTTGCAGAGATAAAAAAGAACAAAATATCATTAAAAATTATAAAATTTCAGATGATATTTATTTATAATAAAAAATTATTGAAATAGTTGAATGAGTTCTTAATAGCAAATGCATATGCAGAAAGAGAATTGATAATAAAGAGAAAAAATATAGAAACTCGTATGATTATGAAAGATTATAGAAATTAAATCGAGAAGATTAGAGAATTCGAAATTCGCATTGAAAACTGAACATCCATCCGACATATTTATTATGACCTAAGATCACCGAACATGAAGTGTTATACCTTCCTAATCATATCTAATGAAAGACTGAGATATCGAAAGGGCATTGATTGTAACGTATCATCGACATATTAGCAGTGAACGAATGAAATCATTGGAATAATCAAATTATGCAGAATCTTCTGAGACATGAATCAATTATTTGAAAACTTTTTCTTACTAATATAGATGTGTCGAAAAATCCGAGAATATTATAAATTATTTTTCTTTAAATTATAAGTATGACGAAATAATCAAAGAATTTTGCATAACAGAAATTTTGAAATATTTCGCAGATAAATAAACGGAATTATTCATCCAAATTATCAGTAGAAAAATCTTTTCTCATCAATCTATCTCTCTGTTCATAAAGCTTACGTGCATTTGTTTAAGATGTTGAAAATCATGTTAATTGTCTGGAATGTTTGTAATCTGGAATGTTATAACGATCATTGTTTGAAACATTGTTTATGTCTTCTTTCTTTTATTATTCTTTTGATAACTAAACTCTTCATATAATTAATGTGTAGCATACATAGCACTGCCCATAAAGACCAAGGGTCACCGATACAAAAGAAATCTTTTCGTGGTTAATGGTCAAACAAGCATTCTATCAATCAATGCTTATGAAGACGATTACAAATAGTCGTTCAACTTACTCAACGAGCCAATCTTTCAAATTCTATTCAATTCAGCTAAATCCAATTCATCATTACTACAATCAACGATCAACTTTAAATCTTCATTTTATTTTATTTTATTTTTTATAAACTAGGGAAGATTTGGAAATTAAAATTGGAAGAGATAGGGACAGTGAAGCAGCAATGGAAATGTCATATGAAAAATTTTACCTGACATTAAATACAGTAATTTGATCAAAAAAAGCGAAGGAAATATGACTTTGAAGCTAGGAAAGAAGATAGTTTCCGTCCCAAAATATTCGCAAGAGGTATTATGGCAAATCAGCATACTCGAGATACTCGAAATTTTACTGAACGATCAATAATCTGTTAAAATGTTATTCAAGCAAACTTGGGTAGAAATAATTTTTCATTTTACTCATTATATCAATAGAATTTTTAATTTAAAATAAAATATTCGAATATTATTTTTAATATCCTCATATTTATATATCCCAAATTTATCTTTATTTAATATCACAATTATCAAATATTAAAAATTGGTGCAATAAATATATTTTCCGAAATTAAATAAAATCATTTATTATATGGGGAATGAAGCCATCGTAGCGATATGACACATATTTCCTCCATTTCGTTTCATATAACCGTATCCATTTCTTCCCCAGTTAGTTCCCCAACTGAAATTCAAAAATTAAAATTACATTAAATATTTAAAGTGATGTTAATTTTGATTGTTAATTTCGTTGTTAATTTAATGTATATTTATTTTAAAGATAAAATATAATGAAAATGATAATATTTATTAACATTTATATAAAATAGATTAACAAACAGATAAGTGAGGACAGACCTATTTTTGATAATCCAGTAATCTCCATGTTTTTTACTGGTTCCATAGCCAACAACCAGTATTGCATGATTAGGTACACAATGTCTACTCGCATATACACCTATAATATTAAAATTCGCTCAATTTTAATTAATGAAGAAAAATATGCCAAAAATTAACAATGTTTGATCATGCACTATATCTGCAGATCTGTTTGTGATACATAATCTGGTTCTATCAATTTTTTATGCTATACATGAATTACAGTAATGATATTCATTTCATATCTACTAATATTCTTTCAAATATTCTTTCAAATGCAAATAAAAGACTTTCAAAATTATAAATATTTCATTACAATTTACCGGACTTATAAAATCTAAAATCAGCTGATATCCGGAAATTCCACAGTAACAGGTCCATATTTAGCCACAGCATATTTAAGGCCTTCCTCGTCACCTCGATCAATTCGTGTGTAACCATTATCAGTTGCTGCAACCATATCTTTCCGCCAAGCACGTACGTCTTGCGGTGTAACATATGGATATTTCGATTCTGATGCAACACCTTTCTTATTGCATAATGAATGCCTAAAGTTTTTAAAGTTATTCGAGAATTTAAACTTTATCATGTTGGGATTTTTTTATATCAACAACCGTAAGCACTAAAAGTGCAAACAATTACTATAATCATATATTTTTGCAAATATTGCAATTACTTGCTAATTTTATTTGATAGATAAAGAATGGCCTAGAATTGAAGCCTAAATTTAGATAGTTCCAAAATAAATTGACAATAGACGATTATTTAAATAAAATATGAACAATATGACAAATGATAGAATTAAGCAATTTCAGGTAAATGCATAATTTTGACGATTTTATTTACGTTCATTTTTACAGTTCAAATTTGTTTAACTATTTGTTTTTAAAAATTAAGCATATTGCAAATAAACTAATATGTGTGATGGAAGATTTTTAGGGAAGAAAAATTGGTAAATAAAGAATGGGTGAATTTGCAATAAAAATAAGAGAGATAAAAAAATGACCGGATTCATGAAACCACCATGACAACCATTATTACCAAGATCCCATGTACAATCTACGATATTCTGTGGAGATAAGTCGAGAAGTTTGTTTTTCGTTTTCTTCGTATAAGCTTCTAATGCTGCAGCTGCAGCGAATGCATAACAACTACCACATAAACCCTGCAATATCATTATCAGTTCTATATCAGTAAAGTTGACTACTATTAAATCTTACTTCTTCATTAAAGAAACTTTAAATTCGTTGTAAAATTTGAACAATAAAACATTACATAACAACTATTCAACTTCGCTGAAAGTCACCAAAAATGTTGATTAATGACAAGTTTTTAAGATTAAATTATGCGATTTTTTAGGATTAAATTTATTTTGCAATCGAGAATAATTTAAATTATAATTTAAAAACATAGAAAAAGATCAAATGTAAGAAGACCTGCTCTCTGACAGGTGTGACATATCCTTTCTTTCTCCAATCAATATGTCTTGGTAACTTTGCACTCTTATTATATTTGAGAAATTCACCAGAAATTTGCCGAGGATATCTTCTTGCATGAGAAGTTTCATTGTGCAGTAAAAGTCCATTCATCAGATTAAATTCTTGATCAGTCTAAAATTAAACCAAAATGAGCTAATTTTCGATAAAAATAAATATCGAACTAATATAATATTTTAATGGAAAAATGGAAACGATCAATTTCATATATTTATAATGCCATATAAATAAATTCAATCATCAATACAAGTTTTAAATAATATTTTTCTAAAAGTAGAAATTAAAGATGTCCCTTGACCTTTGATTAAGATTTTGAGATTTTTTAGGTGTTAGTAGTTTTTTTTTTGGTTTTGTTTTATGGTAATGTTAGTTCTCGTAATGGGGCTATAAGTACTGTTTTTACTAATCGAATTGGTGATTTTTGTATTTTTTTATTTTTTAATGGTTTTATTTTGTTTTCATTAGGTCATGCTTGAATGAACCTGTTTAAGAAAATTTCATTTATTCATATATTTTGCTATTAATTTTACTTACCAAATCAGCCATATCATTCAGGGCAGTTTTAAATGATACTAATCCTTGTTCATATTTTTTATTTATCGCTTCTGTCAATAATTCATTTTTTTCAAATATTGCCATTCTGAATTTATTCTCTTCTGCATCATAATCTTTCCCTATAAATTATAAAAATTATTCGGTAAATATTTTCATTAACTTGAGTGAAATTTTCAATTTTATACGAATGGAAGATTAAAATCAAATTACTTTATTATTTTTTTTTTTTTTTGAAATGTTGAAAATAAAAATGACAAGAAGTTTATACCAAGAGCTGTTAAATATTCTTGCCATTCAGTTTCTAATTTTTGCATCGCTTGCTCTTCACCATTATCTTCTAATTTTTTGAGAAACGATTGCACAGCGGTTAATTTTTGGCTTAAAAATTTAAAGCATATGTCAGATGAAATTCATTTATGAATCAAATTATATTTATAAATTTTATAGAATAGAATTATGAAAATAATTTAATTTCAAAAAAGCAACTGAATGGAACTATTTTCTTCAATTAATCAAATAATAGCACTTAACAGTTCTACGATAAGTTTAAAAAAAAGTTGAATTTAAAGTTATGCGACATTTTTCATAATTCACATTTCCATGATGTTAACGAAAGAGAAATTCACGAATTCAGTCATTTGTTCTTATCAAATTAATTAAATCAATGAAATATTCAAACCCAATATCTTTCAGGCTTGCGTCGTTTGAAGTTTTATGAAATTAATGAAAAAGAGAAATACAACCATAAGGTATTGAAAGTGAACAGCTCCTAATATTATTATATTATTCATAGATATCAAATAGATATATTTGATCGATGCCAATCGTTTTAAGTAACATTCAATTAAACAATACCGTACTCACCTGTTTTCTCCTGAAATTAGACAATTCGTCAAATTTTCAAGTCTCAGTTTAGTCAATTATTTAAAAATATTTTTTAAATAATTGAAAAAAATTCAAATTGAAGCTACCATCTATTTAATCGACCGTTTTTCTCAGTTATTTCAAAAATTTGAAATAAAAAGTAAAAGTAAAATGAAAATGAAAATGAAACCATCGCCGTATTCTTTCAATGCATTTTTGAAATCAGATGTAAGTTTCGTCATATTTCCTAGTCTGTAATCTTCATCAAATGTTTCCAGAACTTGTTTTAGCTGTTCAATTTCACTGAAAAATGCTTTTCTTGTATTTAAGCATTAACTTTTTTTTTATTATAAATAAATTAATTAAATGAATTATCGGTATTTTTTTTTTTTGATAATTTTCTTGATAATATGCGGGCAGTACGGACCATATTTGCGAATTAACAAAACTGTTCAGAGATACCAAAAAGCACATTGTATACTCTCGATCCATGATACTGTCAATATGATGGATGAATTTACAAAAATAGTCCTACAGCACTTTCTTGTTATTTTCTTCTTCAGAGAAATATTTTTATATTTAGCATAATTTCGAAATTCTCGCAAATCTCCGAAATCTTCATTCTTAAAAATTATAAATAATATATGTGTGTTAATTCATCTGTTAACAAATGTAAAATAATATGAATTGTACATATTGTATTTTATCAGAATTATGAAAACTTTCAATGTATTCTATCACTGATTATCACTGATTTTTTTCTGTCAACACAAAATTTTCATCATAGATGCAGATGACATAATCACAGTATCCGACGAAAGTTGTCAAATTTTTACTAAAAATTATATTATGCGGTTAAATGAAACTGACGCTGTATCACTAATTTCTTTCTGTCAATGCAAAATTTTTATCATAGATTCAGATAAAATAATTACAGTATCCGACGAAAGTTGTCAAATTTTTACTAAAAAATTATATTATACGGTTAAATGAAACTGACTCATTGAATGAAACGGTAAAATCGATGAGGAATGCGAATATGGCCAATAAAGCAGTAGATCGAAGCATAACCGAAGTTTTGTATTTTTTGAATATATGCAAAGCCATCATTTGTTTCTCTTAAATATGAGAAAAAGTTTATTGATACAGCTTGATTATCATCAAATACAATGCAACCTATTGATAATTGTATTTAAAAATATGAAAATTTTTTTTTTCCAACAAATTGTTTGCTTAGATGAAGCATTCCGTAGATAGCAATGATAAAAGTAAACAATTGGAAACTTTATTAGAAAAGTGTATGACGCAATTGAAAATATTTCATTCAAAACAAATTTCCGCATTCACAAAAAACAAAAAAAAAATTTTTTAAAATGTAAATATTGGCGAAATAGTTTCGTGAAAATAATAAAATGAAATCAAACAAAGCAATTTTTAATAATGAAATTTATTCGAGAATTTTTTAAAAATAGAACTTTTCGAGAGTAGTGAATTGGATAAAAAAATAAAAATAATTCATAATAATATTTATAACTAATTTGATCGATCAAGCCAGTATGATATCGCAATATTCACATTTTTTCAATGGTATAAGAATTGATTAAATTTTTTTTTCTTTTTTTGTTTCTATATAACTTCATCCTAGAAATTATTTCAAATAATGCATTCTGATAAAATTTCTATTTTTGGGAAAATTTTAATGTGAAATTTAAATTTGAATTTACATAATGATTAAGTAAAAACTGGATGAATAATTGTGATGAAACGGATAATTTATTTTAACTTTTGATAAGTAATTATCAATTATGTAAACATATAGATGTATTTTAGATTATATCAGTGATTAAGTTTTTTTTTTTGAATTTTTCAATTAAAAATATACTACCGTATTTTTTCATTTATGAAAATAACGATGTGTTATCGAATGATCTTATCAGCGATTACAGTTTTTGATTTTTTTTTTCTTTCGACTTTTTATTTTTATTTTCAAATTATTTTTAGTATCTTTGATTTATTTATTAATATTTTGCTTCTTTTTTTTTCAAGGTTTTTTTTTTCGAATAAAAAAATTGAAACTTCAAATTGATAAATGTTTTCGATGAAATTCCGTTACACAGATTTGTTGATCGTTCCACATGCAACAGCTTTAGGATAAATTGCTTTACCTGAGAAATCGGATCTTATGATATTACCTTATTCGCCACCTGGTACAGCTAATCCTTTTCCGCATTCACTTTGGCACATTTCAAAAATTGTCAATGATGTTCTCTAATCATTATATGGTAATCACAACAACATCAAAATATTCTCTTTTTCTTTTTTTTTTTTTTCTCGAAATAGCAAAATAAAGATAAGTATTATCGTTGCATGATTGAATGAGATAGATAAGATTATAACTATAATGATAATCATCTATTTCTCTTCTTTAATTTCCAAAAAGCCTTTAAACGAGGATAAGTTTTGTGTAACGTATATGCTTATAATGATCATTTCATTTCTCAAGTGGTTCCAATCATCCATCTGTTGACTTTTGTGATCGGTCATCTGAAATGCAAATTAACCGAAACAACAAATTATCCATAAAAATTATGCCTTTTGAATTAGATAAGATAAGCTATTCAAAAAATAGCTTTCGCCACATTCATTGATGCCTAAATCTTTTTTATTTTATCCTTTCATAGTAATATTCTAGCAATAATTAATTGCAAAAATATATTGTAAAAAAAAGAAAAAAATATTTTTTTAATTCATAAAAAACCCGTATTTAATCATATATAAAATTTAAATATTTAAATTTAAATCATATTTAAATGAATTCTTTTTCAAAATTTATTTTTTAAATTTTAAAAATGACAATTTCATCTTTCAAGATCTAAGTAATCCATTAGTCTTAGGGAATTCAGAAGGACCAAAACAGTACTTTCGAAAATATTCGTATAATATTTATTTATTTTTTTAAATGTTACACGTAGTACAGATAAAATGAAATTGATTGATGAGAAAATTCAAAAATTTATTAATGAAAAAAAAAAGATGAATAAATTGAAATATTAAATGAAATAAAAGTTTGCAATATTTAAATAAATAAATACAAATTGTGCTGTATAAATTGAATATATCTAATATATTGCATTTCATGAACAGATCGTATTGAATAAAATTGAAATAAAATTTTTATGAATTATTGGTATTAATTATACGATGCATATTATAATTATTGAAATTAGCCCTTTCAATCTTTTCGAATAATATCAATTGATTAGTTTAATCACAAATGCTTATTCTGACTTAATTTATCTCGAATGAATTTATCCATATAGTTCGTCATTCTCATTAACATTCAAATTTTACTTCTAATTAATTAGTGTGCAAAATTTCTCATTAAAGCCGAATGATCCATGCTTCATCAAATATTCAGAATTACAAATGCAGATCCGCTAACTATATAATTTATAATTAATCCCGAAATGATAATGGAATTAGAAAATTGACGCATTTCAGTCTCACATAAAGAAAGCAATTTCTAATTTCTAATTTTGAGCTATCATTTTATTTATTTGATTCAAAAAAAAAGAAAAGAATGATAAATATTTTTCATTACTAAATGCAAATTGTAAATAAATTAATTTTAACAAAACATATCATCGTTAGTTCAAAAATAAACTTAACATTCTTTCATAATTTTCAATGTAAGATTACGATATCATAAAAAAATCTGATAGAATATCACAAAAATACGATTATCTTGAGAAAGATTTTATTTTTAATTGCAAATGACAAATTCGGAATGGCAAAAAAAAAAAAAAAGACTATAATTGTCGTCTTTATAGAAGCATTATAGAAATGACTAGTAAAATCATGTAATTATGATCAAATAATAATCTAAATTATCGTACAAAATAGCGCTAATCACTTGATGAGTTGTTGCATAATCATCTGAGTAAACTTCGGTCTTCTTTTTCCATTGACAAAAACGATCGAAAGTTCTTCGGGATAAATGCTAAAAAAAAAAAAAAAAAAAAAAAGATAATAGTTAAGAATAAATATTATCAATATTAGAAATGCTAAAACAAATAACAAAAATTATTCGTAGCTATTACGATAATAATGATAATTTTCGGCAAATTATAAAGAAAAGAAATTTTGCCAAAAATTACGGGAAAAATAAGCGGAAATTTTTTGATGAGCATAACATACAACAATAAAATGATTAATAGTAATTAGCAAAAAAATTAAAAAATGAATTTTATTCATTAATTATTAAAAAGCACTTCATAACAATTACGAAATTATCATTAATCAACAATCAATATTTTATTCATTAATTATTAAAAAAATAACTTATGATAACAATGATTATCATTAATCAACAATCAATATTTTATTCATTAATTATTAAAAAAAATAACTTATGATAACAACGAAATTGTCATTAATCAGTAATCAATATCTTTTTTTTCAAATTTCGAATAATTCAAAAATTCAAATTCTGAACAAGCACAACACATTGAAGTTATCATCAATTAATAAGCAATATCTTTTTCTTCAATTTTGAACAATTCAAATCAAAAAATATTTGCTCGCCTTTTTTTTCAAATGTTATCATAAATATCATATTATCATAAATACATATTATCATAAGTATCGACATACTATCATAAATAAATGTCAAAAAATTCAAATAACGAATTATCCATTGCAAATGAGCTATGAAAATTTTTGAAAATTTTTATAATCCTATCATCTGAAAATAATTTGTAGCTAAATATGATTTTATGAAATTGATAAATTCACAAATGAAAAAGGCAAGAAAAGTATGCGAAATTAGAAAAATAATTAAATATTTTTTTTTTTTTGTAATGGCCGAAAAAAAACGAATAATTATTGAAAACAAAATTAATTTCAATGATATATAGTTGTCTTATTTTTTTTTGATTTATTACTAAATTTTCATCAATAAAATAATTTTTTGTTTTATAAATTTCTTCTCTAAATTTATCAAAAATATAAATTTTTTTTTACGAATCACTCATCTAAAACTTGATATTTTATTAAAAATATGCAAATAATGCCAGGAAGAGTGCGATTATTTATGCATAATCATTTGTGAAAACTTAATAAATTTATTCATACTGTATTTGAATATATACACGATTAATAAATATTTCATTCATACTGTATTTGATATATCTGATTAATAAATATTCATTCATACTGTATTTGAATATATACATGATCAATAAATACTCACTCATGCTGTATTTGAATATATACTTGATTAATAAACAAACATTCGTACTGTATTTGAATATATACACGATTAATAAATATTCATTCATACTGTATTTGAATATATACATGAATCAATAAATACTCACTCATGCTGTATTTGAATATATACTTGATTAATAAACAAACATTCGTACTGTATTTGAATATATACACGATTAATAAATATTCATTCATACTGTATTTGAATATATATCTGATTAATAAATATTCATTCATACTGTATTTGAATATATACATGATCAATAAATACTCACTCATGCTGTATTTGAATATATACTTGATTAATAAACAAACATTCGTACTGTATTTGAATATATACACGATTAATAAATATTCATTCATACTGTATTTGAATATATACATGATCAATAAATACTCACTCATACTGTATTTGAATATATGTCTGATTAATAAACATTCGTACTGTATTTGAATATATACACGATTAATAAATATTCATTCATACTGTATTTGAATATATACATGATCAATAAATACTCACTCATGCTGTATTTGAATATATACTTGATTAATAAACAAACATTCGTACTGTATTTGAATATATACACGATTAATAATATTCATTCATACTGTATTTGAATATATACATGATTAATAAACATTCCTAATGATTTGATTATGTACTTGATTAATAAATATTCATTCATATGTGTACTTCAATATATATCTGATTAACAAATATTCATACTGTATTTGAATATATACATGATTAATAAATATTCACTCATACTGTATTTGAATATATATTTGATGAAAAAATATTGTTTTCAACATGAACAACATAGTAATTTTCATTGTTGTTGTTGCTAATTAATTTCTGATAATATATTGATTGCATCGAGAATAACAGTATATTGGAGTTGAATAAGAATGGAGAAATTAGAAGCAATGGTACTCATTAGTGGACATTTAATTACCAGGTGCATTTGAGGTAAGTAAGTGTGAAAAAGTCGAAACAGACAATATTTCACCAATAACAAAACCTGGAAGTAATATCATCATCAATGACCTATTTAGATAGTAAAAAACTCTAAGATGGAAAAAGCAAATTCACAATGTTCCAAACTTAATTTGCATAAACTTAGTTATTTTTAAGGAAGGATTAAACAAAAAATAATTATCAAATATTTCATAAATTATAAGAGCATTATAATATTATCGGAAAAACTAAATTAAATTTTTTTTTTCTGATACAAAAGCATAAATATAAATATTTATACAGTAGTAATTGAAATATTATAATTGCACAGATGATTGGTTTTAGTGATTTGTTAACATTTCAAAAATAAACATGCTTTTCATATTTTATTTAATCTTTCGAAAATATACATTAAAATTGAGTTTTGTAAATGTAAAAATAAAAAAACGAAATTTCAAAAATAATTTAAACAAATAATTAGAAAATATAATTTATATTAAGTATAAATGAAATGATTAGAAATATAATTTATATTAAATATAAATGAAGTGATTATAAGTATGAATATCTTCACATTAGTGATAAACAAATGAAATGATTATAAGTGAATATCTTCACATTAGTGATAAATAAATGAAATGATTATAAGTATGAATATCTTCACAATTAGTGATAAACAAATGAAATGATTATAAGTGAATATCTTCACATTAGTGATAAACAAATGAAATGATTATAAGTGAATATCTTCACATTAGTGATAAATAAATGAAATGATTATAAGTATGAATATCTTCACAATTAGTGATAAACAAATGAAATGATTATAAGTGAATATCTTCACATTAGTGATAAACAAATGAAATGATTATAAGTGAATATCTTCACATTAGTGATAAATAAATGAAATGATTATAAGTATGAATATCTTCACATTAGTGATAAATAAATGAAATGATTATAAGTATGAATATCTTCACATTAGTGATAAATATCATACAAAAGTTTTAGTGATAAATAATATCTTAAACAAATCAATTAATAATGACATTTGGTTTTTACCACTTCCATATCCTTCAAATAAGAACAAAAAAAAAAAAAAGAAAGGCTCATATTTCAGCATATATTCGTCCGCCTGATAACTGATGACGGCAGTGACATATTCATAATTATGCTTGTAGCATGGGATGGCTATAATTTTAACAATTACCGTAATTCACTCTTGAAAAATGATTCTTCCCGAGAAAGGCAAATAAAAAAAAAGAGAGCCATTAATGCAGATGTTTGAGATGATGCCGCTGAAATTATAGTTTCATGAATATTTGACAGAAATTTATTCCTAAATCTAAATATATATAAAATTAGAAGAGAGAAAAGAAGGGAGAGAGAGAGAGAGAGAGGAAGAAAGAGAATTTTAACTTTTACATTGTAAGAGAGAGGGAGAAAGCGAATTTTAACTTTTATGTTCTAGAAAGAAGGAAAGAGAAATTTTTAACTTTTATGTTCTAAGAAAGAAGGAAAGAGTTTTAACTTTTATGTTCTAAGAGAGAGGGAAAGAGGAATTTTAGCTTTTATGCTCTAAGAGAGAAGAAGGAAAAGAATTTTAACTCTTACGTTCTAAATATGATGAAAGAAAATTAATTTTTCATCTTCTTTTCTTTTCGTCTACATATCTATCATCTCTCTTTTTTTCCCTCTCTCTCTCTGTTTTCTCTCTCTCTCTTTTTTTTTTTTCTCTTTCTAAATTTTATTTATAATAAAATATTTTCATATTTAACTTTTCCTATTTTAATCCTTCATTTTTCCTTCTTCACAAATTATCTCTCTCTATTTCTCTCTACTGTCCTTAAAAAAAGTTAAATTGCATTGCTTATACGTTCAATAAACATTACCGTAATCCGTAGGGTGGAGTTAACCAAATTTGTTTCTAACAAAAAGTGAAATAAAAGAAAAAAATAAATCTATTCTTCTCAAGTTTCCGGATTGTTCTACCTTTGCTATTTATTCTTTCGTTACTTTTCGTATGAAACAAAAAATATTACAGTATTGTATCATTTAAAATTTGCATAATTTTTTTTAACTTTGATTTTTATTAATTTCACAGAAAATCTCTTAATTCGAATATAAATTAATAATTAAGTTCTTTTTCAATTTTAATTTCAAGTATTTTTGTATTACAGTATTATATCATTTAAAATTTGCATAATTTTTTTTAACTTTGATTTTTATTAATTTCACAGAAAACCTCTTAATTCGAATATAAATTAATAATTAATTTCCTTTTCTATTTTAATTTCAAGTATTTTTGCATTTGTTTGAAAAGTGAAAACTTTTTTGCTATCAAATTCAAAACTTAAAAATAATTTTAATCATTTATCGTTTTTTTTTTCCTTTTGTATTGCATTGAAGTGAAAAAAAATTGATACTAAAATATTTAAATTTGTAATAATTTTAACATATGCATAGAATATCAATTTATTTTCCAATTAATTTTCCATTTGAATTAACGATGAAAATAAAAGAAATTTTGCGTTATCAATCACATTAAATGATTGTAATTTTCACTTTCCGTCGATCACTTTTTCATCTCATCAAATATGAATTTAAAAATTTGAAAAAAAGAAATTTGACCTTTTTTAACCTTTTTTATCTTTTTTTTTAACCTTAACCTTTCACAAATTCTAAAAAAACATTAAGTTTTGAAGGATAATTTTGACTTTTAAATATTATGAAATTTGTAGAAAATACTTATTTACTAAAAGATACGAAATAAAATGAAAAACGAATTAATACAACGATTTAATTTAGTGAAGGAAATTCTAAATTTATCGGATTTTAATAATCAATGGATAGAAACAATTATGGGACATATAGGTGTGGAACAAAACGATCCATGCTTATTTCGTCTTGCTGCTACCTTTTCATCTGATCAGGTAAATCTTCTTCCTAGTCAGAATTCCTCTTAATCAGAAGCATCAGGTGATTTTTCCTAATCGGAAATCATCAGGTAATTTTCCATAATTAGAGTTGGTACTGATCAGGTAAATCTTCTTCCTAGTCAGAATTCTTTTTAATCAGAAGCATCAGGTGATTTATCCTAATCGGAAATCATCAGGTAATTTTCTGTAATCAGAACTGCTACCTTTTCATCTGATCAGGTAAATCTTATTCCTAGTCAGAAATTCTTTTAATCAAAAACATCAGGTGATTTTTTCTTATCAGAAACATCAGGTTAATTCTTTCTAACCGGAAAATATAAAATTGCTTTTTGAGATTTTAAACTCCAACAAAATATTTAAAGTTTCTTAATTTTTTTTTTTTTTAAAAGATACCAAAATTTTTGGTTCTTAAATTCAAATTTGCGAATTAACATATCATCTACAAATGGATAACAAATAAATTTGTGAACGAATAAAATATTGCAAAGTATTAATTACTAAATTCTTTTTTTTTAATTAAACGAGAATTGCTGAGAAATTTGAAAATAAAATAAAAAAATTCGATTAAAAAATTTAAAATCAAAACTCAATCGATATAACATTTATAAATTATCGAATTATAAGTAAGATTATTTTTTCGTTTTTTTTACAATTTCGATTACGATTTAATTTCAATTTCATGTTTCGATAATTTAAATATACTAATTAAATTACTTTTGAACAAATTATATCTGGATGAATAATTTTCAAATATTATGCCAAGATGAATATTTGCAAAACAAATTAAATTTATAAATTATCTAATTTTAATTCAATTTTTTTAACAATTCCAATTAAGATTTAATTACACAGTTTTCATATTTTTAATGAAATAAAATTATTTTTAGATTGATTGTATTTGTGAAGCGCTTTATCAAGCTCGTGATGGTGAAAAATTATTAGAATTATTTGAACCAAATATACATAATATTATGTTTTACCGGTATCAGTATTATTCAAGTTCCGTTCTTCGTGCTTACCTTTATGCGCTCTATTATAGCAAACGTTATGAGGAATTATTTCAAGTTTGATTTTTATTTTTTTTGAAATTTAATTTTAATTTCGAAATTAATTTGAAATTAATTTTGAAATTAATTAAAAGTTTTATTCATTTAAAAAATCAATGCATTTTTTTTTTTTTTTGATTATTTTTCTATTCGAGTAAACTAATGCGCAAAACTTTTTTTGATTATTTCCATTTTAAATCAATTAATACTGTAATGAAAATGAATAATTAATTAATTATATTCATACTTAATTAACTCATTTTTATTATTCTTATATGTTCTATTAAATTTATACATTTTATATTGCTTTAAATTATCAATTTATGTGCTTATCATTGATATCTATTGTCTAAATTATTTTAATCGCTTATTGTCTAAAATATATTCGTTCACTGATATCAATTTAAATAAAATTACTTTTAAATTTTTTAATATAATTATTTCGAAAATTTTCTGCAAAAAAATTTTAACAATAATTATTGGTTTGTTTTCTAAATTCTTTTTTAATAATTTATTTTTAATTCAGTTAAACTATTTCGATTCATATTTATAATTAATTAGTTATTTTCATTACAATATATTAATATTAAATTGATAACAATTTGAGTAACAAATGAATTTTACAAATTTCTGATATTTTTATCAAATAAATTCTTTTTTTTTAAATGATATTTTTTTATTTAATAAATTGAATTTAAATTTCAGGCAATAGCAACGAATACATTCGAACAACGATATTACAATGAATTACAAGAGTTATGGTATAAGGCACGTTATGCTGAGGTATTGATTAGCAATACGTGATATGATATGATTATATGATTTGATTGAATCTATGATAGTAATAGAATTTCCATTTTTAACACTAAACAAAAAGGAGCCTAAAATTTAGAAATCAATCAAAATCAAATATATTATATTGAAATAATCGAAATATATATTTATCATTATCATTCTTTATTATTATCTTTATCAATACAAAATTTTCATGATGAATTCAGATGACCGTAATTTACAAAATATTCGATAAAAGTTATCTAAAAATTAAAAATTATAAATTGATCTTGTCTGTAGCCAAGATATTAGCTGACTTATAACTGATTACGTACAATAAATATTCATATTAAAATAATTAATCAATCAATCACTCAATTATCTTTCTTCGATCAATCAATTAGTTAGCATTCTTGATCCCGATTTCTTTTCTTTTTTTTGTCTTCCTAAAATTAATGCGATTCTTGATTTTTCATTACATGAATATTTTCCGGTTTATTTCCGGTTTATTTCTGGTTTATTTTAAAATACTAAAAATTTTTTCGAGTATTATTTTTAGAATGAAGAACGACGACAAAAAGAATTAGGTGCGGTCGAGAAATATCGTTTACGAAAAAAGCATCCACCACCGCGATCAATTTGGGATGGTCAAGAAACAATTTATAGTTTTAAAGAAAATGCTAGAAAGTTATGATTAACAAAACAAATTTAATTAAGTTAGGAGAAATGATTTTTATATATCATTTTGCATTTGTTATCAATTTTTAGCCAATCAATTTAACGATAATAATATTTTAAATTAAAAATTCGAATTTAAGTTTAAGTTATTTTTTCAATGAAATACTTTTTAAAGACATTGTATATATATATATATATATAATTGAAACAAAATATTCTTTCCTTCTTTTGCAAATTTTTAGCCAATCCAATTTAACGATAATAATATTTTAAATTAAAAATTCGAATTTAAGTTTAAATTATTTTTTCAATGAAATACTTTTTAAAGATATTGTAAATATATATATATTTGTGAAACAAAATATTCTTTCCTTCTTTTGCAAATTTTTAGCCAATTAATTTTACAGTAATAATATTTTAAATTAAAAGTTCGAATTTAAGTTTAAATTATTATTTTTTTTTCAGCCAGTTAATCTAATTTTACACTAATAATATTTAAAAAAATTAAAAATTTAAGTTTTAAATTATTGAATTTAAATTCAAAATATTTTTTAATGAAATACTTTTTAAAGATATTGTATATATATATATATTTATTTATAGTTAAAATAAAATATTATTTTTGCCCTCTTTTTTTTTTTAGATTCTTCGACATTTTTATAGAAAAAACAAATATCCAACACTTGAGGATAAAAAAGAAATAGCACGAATTACTGATCTAAAAATTATACAGGTAAAAGATTAGCATCTAATCATTTTTGTATTTTATCAATGATAGATCTAAAAAAGTAAACAATAAGCCAATACAATCATATTTGTTTTATCAATAATAGATTTTAAAAAGTAAACAATAAGCCAATATAATCATATTTGTTTTTATCAATAATGGATTTAAAAAAGTAAACAATAAGCCAATACAATCATATTTGTTTTTACCAATAATAGATTTAAAGAAGTAAACATTAAGCTAATATAATCATATTTGTTTTATCAGTAATGGATCTAAAAAAGTAAACAATAAGTCAATATAATCATATTTGTTTTTATCAATAATGGATTTAAAAAAGTAAACAATAAGCCAATATAATCATATTTATTTGTTACAATTTCATTTTAGGACTTTAAATTATGATAATTTACAAAGTCTTCT
This sequence comes from Dirofilaria repens, assembly GCA_008729115.1. Classification (NCBI taxonomy): domain Eukaryota; kingdom Metazoa; phylum Nematoda; class Chromadorea; order Rhabditida; family Onchocercidae; genus Dirofilaria; species Dirofilaria repens. Next base: position 18,180 of record SNRZ01000209.1, on the reverse strand, counting down.
TTTACTTTTACTTTTTTTTTGAAAAATACAGTAATAAAATTCGAATTAATGAAATTAAAATGCATTTAGATTTGCGAAATTTTGTTAAGTGATATGCTTATCTTATAAGTTCAAGCAACATCAGAATATCCTTTGATAATTATACAGTAATAAAACAAAGATTCTTATTAATTGTCAAATTAATGGATATACATAGTGTTTCTTACAATGTAAGAAATATCAAACAAATTACTTATTGTTATTTTAAAATTATTTAATTTTATTGTCGAACATTTTTTTATTGCATGATAAAATTATCAAGTTATATTGTAATCAATTTTCTCGTTTTAATTACAATGAATTTCGAGAATTTCGCTAATAAGTTTGTTATATTTTTATTATATAAAAATTAATTTTTAGATTTCTAATTGGTTTAAAAATAGGCGTCAACGTGATAAAAGTTCATCAACTGGACAACTTTCATCAGCAACATCAATGCAATTTGATAATTTCAATTTATGATATATTCGATCATTTTTTTTTTTTTTTTTTTGGATTTGTAATTAAGAATAAAAGATGTGGCTAAAGTAATTGAAGAAAAAAAAAGATGAAATAACTAAAAATTTTTATAAGAAAATACATCGAATAAAATTTGTTAATTTTATTAGATTCATTAAAATTATTATTATTATTATTATTAACATCGTTATTTATGTAAATGAATACTAAGGTCATTTTTTTTTGGGGTCAACATTTTATGTGTCATTTTTGGAGTCAACATTTTATGGTGTCATTTTTGGAGTCACATTTTATGGTGTCATTTTTGGCGTCAACATTTTATGGTGTCATTTTTGGCGTCAACATTTTATGGTGTCATTTTTGGCGTCAACATTTTATGTGTGTCATTTTTGGCGTCAACATTTTATGGTGTCATTTTTGGCGTCAACATTTTATGTTAAATTGTTTTTTGAATTCTGAATTTTTATGAAAAATGTTGTATTGAAGATAAGCGCCAATTCTTCGATCGTCTCGTAAAAGTGAACGCTTAAAGCAATTTTATAATCAAATCAATTTAACATCATTGTTTTCGCTGATATGTGACAAGAAATGATATTAAAAGTGGACGATAAAATTAAGCAGCGGAGAGTAATGCAAAAATTGAAAATTCAATTTTACTATATCTGATATTTCTTCATCAATTTTTATTGCAAATGATAATGATGATAGCATACGCAATTTGATTATTCAATCCTTATTGCAAAAATGATAATGATGATAGCACAGCAAATAATCATATCTGCTAATTCATCCGTTCAAGTGTATAAATCAGATGATAAAAAATTTTGTTATCATTTGCTAAATATTTTTGTAATCATTAAAATTTTAGCTTCTGATAATTTCGAATAGTCGGTAATAAAAAGTTTATTCTTATCAAATGATCAATATTTTATCATAACCGTAAAACTTGCTTATTATCACAACTATGTATTAGGTATGTTCGGGAACAAAAAAAAAAAAAAATATTCAAAATTTTTTTCTTTTAAAATTTATTAATTAATATTTTAGCAAAGATCAGTTGCTAATTTGATGCTGAGAATTTGTGTAAGATTTTCAATTGACTGAATGCTAATACTTCTGTAGTATCATCTGAGTAATCCAGGGAATTTCAAAATTTCTAGATTCAATCGATTGAATCAACGAATACTAATGCTTTTGTGGCTCACCTAAATAATCAATTTATTTCGGAAATTTCGAAATTTGTAACTTCTGTGGCTCACCTGAATAATCCAATTTATTTTGAAAATTTCGAAATTTGTAAGATTCAATCGATTGAATCAACGAATGCTAATGCTTCTGTGGCTCACCTGAGTAATCCAGGGAATTTCGAAATGCGTAAGATTCAAATGATTGAATCAGCGAATGCTAGTGCTTCTGTGATGCCATACATGTAAATTAATAAACAAAAATTAGTAGTATCGAGAGATGAAAGATCAAAGTAGCATTTCAATGTGTATGTATGTTTGTGTATGTTTGTGTGTGTGTGTATGTGTGTGCATGTGTGGTGTATTTGTGCATATCCATCAACAGATAGCTTTGTTGTCGTTCTATCCCCTCCGCCTCTCTCTCCTATCTGTATGACATTTGAATGTCATTTGCAAACTTCCCAGATTTTTTTTTTTTGATAATTTTTTCCTCATCGATTCGAATATCATATCACTCTCGAATGATCTAGGTAGATCAATTTCACTTGATTTGATAACATTACAGGTGATAACGTAATATGTATTTGTATTTTAAGTATCACGAATACGTATTCGTTCTTGCTATTAATAATTTCATTATAATAGCAAATATAAAAAAATTATATTCTATTTCGAAAAAAAAAAAAAAAAAAAAAAAAAAATTAATAAATTTGTTTTTAAAAATTAAAAATTTCATAAATGTTATTTTTGAATTATTTTTAAAACATATTTTTCCTAAATTTCATTTAATTTTGCAAAAAAAAAAAAAAAAAAAAAATTTTTATTATTTTCTGAAAGTTTTTAAAAAAAAAAAAATTTTTTTTTTTTTTACATTAATTTTGAGAAATTCAAACGTATGAAAAAGAATCGTAGAAAAATTCTCTTTCTTAAATTTTTCAATTCGATAATTTTAATCAATTAAATTGATAAATGATGGAAGAAGATTCTTAAGACGAACGGGATCATCGTTTCTTTTCTCGATATTCATCTTGAGTTTCAATTTTTCGAACAAACGAATCGACAATATATCTATCGTAGAACATAAAAAAAAAAAAAAAAAGAATTATTAATGAAATGTTTTCATCTTTATTGTATCAGAAAATAATTTTGCAAATGGACTAACATTAAACATAGCTAATAATTTTGTTATATTTAAATTTAAAATCAAAAATTCGAAATTTAATTGTGAGAATTGAAAATATGGCATTGTATCGAATATCGAATATCGATTGATCATAATTTAATTTAGAGCTTGCATATATTTGCTTATTTTTTTTATTCATTTTATAAAAATTTCGAATTATATTGATAGAAAATATAATTAATATTTTTGCTTTTTTATGGAATATAAAAATTAAACCAATTGATTGATCTCTATTATGATGTATTTTTCTACTTCTGCTACTTTGATTGTCCTTCTATGTTCAAATTGTAGGTATAGTATAAAAGTGGTTCAAAAATGTGTCATCGTCATTTAACTCCAATCTTTTTATATCCACTTGTTCTTTCTTTGTTCATTTTTACCATTTATTATTTCTAGCATAAAATTTGTATAATCATATAAATATCATAAATATATAAAATCAAGCATAGCATATCATTTCATATCAAACAAATGTAACAAAATTATGTTACAATCTAAATTCCTTAATCATATCTATCTATTATCATATCAAACAAATGTAACAAAATTATGTTACAATCTAAATTCCTTAATCATATCTATCTATTATCATATCAAACAAATGTAACAAAATTATGTTGCAATTTAAATTCCTTAATCATATCTATCTATTATCATATCAAACAAATGTAACAAAATTATGTTACAATCTAAATTCCTTAATTATATCTATCTATATATATTAATGTATATACATTTTCCTACCGGTTTCATTTCTCGTCTTTTCTCAGAATCTAATCTATTTTCTTGCTTAATTTCCAAACATTCAATTGCATAAAACAAAAATTTACATTCAATTATTCAATTACATTCAATTATTCAATTACATTCAATTATTCAATTACATTCAATTATTCAAATTTTAAATGATATTTTTCATTTTGTTAATATCATAAAAATGTATCGAATATTTTTTTAATTTTTTAATTAAATTCTCAAATTTTATTTTCTTTTATTTGTAATTTTTCTCATTGCATTATTTTTACACATTTCATTTTCTTTTTTCTTTTTTTCTTTTTTATTATTAACGAATATTTTCTTCATTTTATAGTTGAAAATTTGCTTTTCCAATATGTATTTATATTGATTTTTACGTTAATATGAATATTTTTACTAGACATATACATATATTGCTAATAAAAATCTATGCATCCTTCAAAATTACTTTTTCATTTGGATGTCATTTTCGTCGCTAAATGATATGAAAAAATGATAAATGATCTAGTATTATGACAATCATTTTCTTTCTTCAATATTCTTCCCATCAAACATTTCTTTTGATCGACGATAACAATGATAATGATAGTCTTTTTTTTATTATCACTAAAGTTCAATTTATGAAATATACAAAGAGATAAGAGAAATCGGTCATCTTATAAATTTATTTTTCTCATCATTTATTGTTACAAATAGAATTCATTATTATTAAATTATATTTTTATTTCTTGATTTTTTTTTTTTTTGTTGTAATTAAAATTGGAAATTTTGTATTTTAGACGCAAGAAATGACGTACGTCACGTCATCTACATTCTTCATGTTATAATATTTAGTATAATTAGAAAGTAATTCAGTATAATTTGCAAATTTTCATAATTTTTTTTTTTTTTCATTAGAAGAATCTTAGAATTTTTGTTTTCTGAAATCATAATTCCAATTCTTGATATTGTTCATAAAAATACTCATATTTCTGATTCCATATTTTTGATTCCTAAAATATGTAGAATGTGATATCAATGGAATTTGGATAATAATTCAAGGTATTGCTAAAAAAAAAAAAAGGTCAAGCCTAAAAAATCATCTGACAAAGCTAATTTCATTTGCATTTAACCTTTTCATCAGATATATACTTACTACATTAATCAATTATGCATATCGATTGATTTTTGAATATGATACGATTGTCAAATGCTTGAATTGATCGATGATCTATGCGACGCGATTGTTTCGAAAATTTTTCAATTTTTCAATCGAAATTTCTCTCTTTTTTTTTTTGCTGCAACATTTGGATGAAATTTCAAATAAGAAAAAAAAAAGGTTAAATTAAATGTTTCATATTGACGACGAAATTTTTGCCATTCTTATTTCGATCAAAGTTCATTCCAAATAAAAATCTATTTGATATCATTTCGAGAAAATTTGATAAACTTCATAATTCATTGATAAATATTCATTGTATCGACTATGTCATCGAAAATTCTCATTGCTTTTTTTCTCTGCTACATCATTATTTATTACTAATCATTATTAATCACGATTATTTTTATATAATAGTAATAACTACATTTATTATTATCATTGTTATTTATTATATTATCATTGTTATCTAGTTATTATTAATTACGATTATTTTTATATAATAGTAATAACTATATTTATTATATTTCTATTTATTAATAATCATTATTAATTACGATTATTTTTATATAATAGTAATAACTATGTTATTAATATCATCGTTATTTATTACTAATTATTATAATTATTCGATTATTTTTATATAATAGTAATAACCTTATTTATTATTATCATGATAATAATTACTATATTAAGAAAATAAAAGTAATAGTAATATAATTATTATTATTATTTTATACCAATAAGAGAAAGTCATGTAATTAAAGCTATAATGTTAATTATCATTGTTATTAATTATTATTACTATTATTTTATTATTATTTATCATTATTATTGTTTTACAAACATTATTATTAAATATTACTAAATATTATTATTTTTGCCATTATTTAACATTATTATTGTCACTATTAGTATTATTATTATCAATATTATCATCATTATTATTACTATTATTATCATCATTCTTACTATTATTGCTATTATCATTATTACTATTAATTATTGCTTGTTATTTTAATTGCTATTATTTTATATGTTAAAATTCAATTTCAAAACAAAAAATATACGGTCCTCTATGATTAAATTTGTATGTAAATAAATCACACGTATTTATATAATCAAGTACGTATGTATATAATCACGTACGTATGTATATGATCACGTACTTATATATAATCACGTACGCATTTATATAATCAAATACGTATGTATATAATCACGTACGTATATATAATCACATACGTATGTATATAATCACGTACGTATGTATATGATCACGTACTTATATATAATGTATATATACAATTAGGTACGTATGTATATAATCACGTATATATGTATATAATCACGCACGTATATATAATCATATACGTATGTATATAATCACGTATGTATGTATATAATCACGTACGTATGTGTATAATCACGTACGTATATATATAATCACGAACTATTATAATATGTAGAATAATTAATTTATGAAAAAATCCATTTTGCTAACAAAATTAAATTTATTTTCACTTGGAATTTACCGCGAAAAAAGAAATTAATTACCAACACATATAGTAATTTTGTATTGTTCTTCTAATTTCGATAATTATTTTGCATTTTTAAATTTTTTTATACATAATGACGTTGACAATAATTTCTATTCTCATGTGATACTCAATAATTATATCGATTGAATCAGATATGGAATCTGTGCATATTTATAAGTTATCATGTTGATCTGATTAGTGATAAAAGATAATTTAATATTATTTCATAACAAATGAATGATATTGTACACTGATAGATCACTAATCAGATCAATATCCAGCAAGAAATTCTGTATTTGATTTCTTATTAAAAAATCAACTCTTCGTGTAATATTACATTTATATTCTCATGCAGTACAGATTGATGATGAATGATACTGTACACTGATAGATCACTAATCAGATCAGTGTCTAGAATGATACTGTTCACTGATAGATCACTAAATCAGATCAATATCCAGCAAGAAATTCTGTATTTGATTTCTTATTAAAAAATCAACTCTTCGTCTAATATTATATTTATATTCTCATGCAGTACAGATTACGCATTTGATAAATATCTAAATCATATTGAAATTAAGCGTTTCCTAAATGTCAACAAAAGAAATTGAAATTAGAACAAATCGCAGTAAACTTATTTTTATCCCATTGTTCAATCAAATTGCAAAATTAGATTTTACGGTAATTGTGTCATTTCACTTATCACTTAGGAGAAAAGAGTGATAGGATTGATTAGGAGAAAGTTGATAATTTCCTTCCAAAATATTGAAAACTAGAAAACACTCATCTTCCAATTTTCCAAAAATATATTGTAATTATGATGGCTCAAATTCAGATACTAATATTTGCAGAATTTGTAAAATTTTTATATCACTTTCATTTATTGATATCGTTTTTGCTTAAATTTTATCATTGATATCATTTTGCTTAAATTTTATCATCGATATTATTTTGATTAAATTTTATCAATATTATTTTGCTTAAATTTTATCATCGATATTATTTTTACCGATATTATTCTGATTAAATTTTATCGATATTATTTTGCTTAAATTTTATCATCGATATTATTTTGCTTAAATTTTATCATCAATATCACTTTGCTTAAATTTTATCATCGATATCATTTTGCTTAAATTTTACCGATATTATTTTGGTCAAATTTTATCGATATTATTTTGCTTAAATTTTATCATCGATATTATTTTGAATAAATTTTATCATCAATATTATTTTGATTAAATTTTATCACCGATATTATTTTGCTTAAATTTTATCATCGATATTATTTTGATTAAATTTTATCACCGGTATTATTTTGTTTAAATTTTATCATCGATATTATTTTGATTAAATTTTATCACCGGTATTATTTTGCTTAAATTTTATCATCGATATTATTTTGATTAAATTTTATCACCGGTATTATTTTGCTTAAATTTTATCATCGATATTATTTTGATTAAATTTTATCACCGGTATTATTTTGTTTAAATTTTATCATCGATATTATTTTGATTAAATTTTATCACCGGTATTATTTTGCTTAAATTTATCATCGATATTATTTTGATTAAATTTTATCACCGGTATTATTTGTTAAATTTTATCATCGATATTATTTTGAATTAAATTTTATCATCGGTATTATTTTTTTAAATTTTATCATCGATATTATGTTTGAATAAATTTTATCACCGATATTATTTTGCTTAAATTTATCATCGATATTATTTTGCTTAAATTTGAGCTTAAATATCACCTAATATAAAATAGTGAGGTATTATGAATGATGGAATATAGCATTTCAAAATATTAATTATTGAAAATGAAAAAAATAAATCGTAGAAATGATTTCGATTTTTCTCATTTAAAGTACCATTAATCTCGTAGATGTGTTTGAGAAATTTTATCGATAAATAGAAATTTTCAATTTTTTTTATTTCCTCATTGTTCTTCGATATTATAAAATAATTCCAATTATTTATTATCACATTTCATATTTCATTTTTTTTTTTTTTGTTTTGTTTTGTTTTTTTCACTATTTCATATCTCTACATCTCTTGTAATTGATTAAAGAAATTCTTATTTTAGCATAATATATTTCAGAAAAGATAATTCAACTAACGAATTTAATATGGTTTTGTCTTGATAAGTGATAATAATATGTATCAGAAAATAGATAAGTCAATCATCCAATCTAACATAATTTTGTCTTGATAAGTGATAATAATATGTATCAGAAAATAGATAAATCAACCATCCAATCTAATACAGTTTTGTCTTGATAAGTGATAATAATATATATCAGAAAATAGATAATCAACCATCCAATCTAATACAGTTTTGTCTTGATAAGTGATAATAATATATATCAGAAAATAGATAATTCAACCATCCAATCTAACACGATTTTGTCTTGATAAGTGATAATAATATATATCAGAAAATAGATAAATCAATCGTCCAATTTAACATAATTTTTTTTCTTCGATAATATATAAAAATTCTAATTTTTATTTATTATCACATTTAATATTTTGTTTTGTTTTACTTTTTCACTGTTACCTATCTCTCCATCTCTTATAATTAATTAATTGAAGGAAATTGTTATTTTGGTATTATCCAAATTAAGTGAAAAAATTAAATTGTTCTTTTTCTATAAGAAGTGAAAATTAAAGTTTTTTCTTTTCTGATATGTATATTATTATCACTTATCAAGACAAAATTGTATTAGATTGGATGATTAACTTTATCTTTTCTGCTATATATTATTATCACTTGTCAAAATAAAATCTTGTTAGATTGGATGGTTAACTTATCTTTTCTGATATATATTATTATCAACTTGTCAAAATAAAATCTTGTTAGATTGGATGGTTAACTTATCCTTTCTGATATATATATATATATTATTATCACTTATCAAAATAAAATTCGGGAAAATCGATAGTAAATTTCGAATTCTTTCGATTTCATATTTTCACTAATATTTTTGCTTTAGAATTTCGAATATTCGAATTGTAGAATGATTTTTCTTTAAAATCTCATAACTATTAAAAAAGCTTTCAAAAAATTTAATTAATTTTTGTTTTGCATTTCTCATAAAATATTTGCATGTCATATATGTACGTTCATGCATTATATTTATGTGCATATGCGTGTAATGTTAATATATGCATGTGCATGTGCATGTGCATGTGCAAATTATATTTGCATATATTATAGTTATGTGCAGTTGCACTTCTTCCACAAATATTTTTTATAATCACAATTTAATCGTAAGATATTTTAGCTAATTGTAATTTTTATTTCATAAAAAATTAAGATAATATATTTCTTTTATAGATTTATTAGATAAATTGGATGATTGAAAGAGAGGGCGGAAATGTTTTCGATTTTATTATGCAAATTTTATAAATATTCATATCGATAAATTTTAAAAGAAATTCAATTATACCAAAATTTCATATTCATTTTGTTTTTACTAGTAGACTAAAGATGAATGACCGCGTTTTGATTTTTATGACCGCATAAATTTATGCATGATTTTTTTTTTTCCCTATCATTCCTTCATTATTTTCACTGCGATAAATATTTTGCTTATCTGGCTTAGGCCTAATTGATCAGAATTCTGAAATTAAACTGTCAAGTTTTTCTTGATCTTAGTGATTTGATAAGAAAATTTACTGACTGACAAATCAGTGGTAATCAATGGTTTGATAAATAGTAAAAGATGATAGCCTAATTGATCAGAATTCTGAAATTAAACTATCAAGTTTTTTCTTGATCTTAATGATTTGATAAGAAAATTTTCTGATTAACAAATCAGTGGTAATCAATGGTTTGATAAATAATATGAACAGGAAATGATGATTGTATAATATCACTTCATTCTCGACTGTCAACTAAATATTTTTGATCAGTTATTGGAAATAAATCATTAATCAATTAATTGCTTGTTTATGCTGATTTTTTCTATTTTTAATTTGATCAATAAATTGTTTCATTTTTCAAATAGCAAATTTTATCAATTTTATCAACTTTATTACCTTTTTTTTTCTCTTTTGCTGCTGTATATTTTGATAAATCTGTTGTGAATTAAGAAATTTTGAAATTTTAAAAAAATTATTGGAAAAGTTTATTGAATTGATTTGATAAGATTTGCAAGGATTGTGATTAATGGAAGACTAAAGAATTCTCATCTTAATCGATTATTTCAATTTTATAGCAGAGAAGTTTGTTGATTTGAAGTTATCACTATTTATTATAGTGATAAGAAGTTTTAAGATTAACTGCTGATAACATCAAGAATTAACGGTTTATTTTACTGGGATTTCTTAAGACAATATCACTAATTCTAATTAGATTTGTAAAGATTGTAATTAATGGAAGACTAAAGAATTCTCATCTTGATCGATTATTTCAGTTTCTTAGCAGAGAAGTTTTCTCTCGGTTGAATTGAATCGTTGATTTGAAGTTATCACTATTTATTGTAGTGATAAGAAGTTTTAAGATTAACTGCTGATAACTTCAGAAATAAGGTTCATTTAACTGGGACTTATCGAAACAATATCAGTAATTGGATGAGTAAGTAATAAGACAACACAATTAAAGTAAAATTAAGATTAAAATATCATTGTAGAAACTGCTCACGACATAGCGAAAGATAACGAAACATTTAATCAATAAAAATCTTTTGTAATAATGAAGATATCAGACATGAGTAGTGATGATAAGCCGAATGATATCTTAACAGTGGATAGAAAATGTCTACCGATATTGTTGAAACATATAAAGCACTGCTTGCTTATAACATGCCATCTAACCGCGCAAAACTTATTTTAATATCAGTGATCTTTAGTCTTTGAATAGTAGCTTATCACATATTAACTATAGCGAAAGATTTAATTATTAGAGCATAAGCTCCGATCACTTATAACATTCCAGATAATTAGCATTAATTTCAACATTTTAAGCATTTCACCATAGACTTTATCATGTAGAACAAAGATAAGAAAGATAAGAATTAAAATAAATAATTTCTTATCATAAGATATCACAACATTCGTTTATATCAATTAGAATAATAAATCATTCAAAATATAAAATATTTCGGTTATTCTGACAAAAATTACTTATTAAATAACTTTGGCAAGATGATAGATGGTTCGTTTCTTTTTCTTTATTACATCATTAATTCATTCTTTTATCAGAAAAAAAAAATTGATAATCATTTTTGTTCACTGAACAAGTTTTTAATCATTTGATCAATTTTTCCATGGAACATTTTTTCCATGGAACATTCCAAGAGATCAAATATTTCTCAATTGATTAATTCATAATCACTCGATCTAACTTATCATGCATCAGATCATAATTTAATTGATAATCATTTTTGTTCACTGAACAAGTTTTTAATCATTTGATCAATTTTTCCATGGAACATTTTTTCCATGGAACATTCCAAGAGATCAAATATTTCCCAATTGATTAATTCATAATCACTCGATCTAACTTATCATGCATCAGATCATAATTTAATTGGTAATCATTTTTGTTCACTGAACAAATTTTTAATCATTTGATCAAATTTTCCATGGAACATTTTCTTACATTAATTTTTCATTTTCTTTTCACCTTATACAATATCATTTCTAAATGATAAAATATTTCTCAGTTGATTAATTCATAATCACTTTATCTAATGGTTACACTGATCAAGCATCAGATTCTTTCATTTTTCCATCATTGAAGCTGAATATTTTCACATTTCATATCTCAATTCTTTAATTAATTCAATATTATTAAAGTTGATCTATGATCAGCAAAAGGATGTTCATCTTCCTTAATGAAAATGTTCTTACTGAAACATATTCGGAAAGTTTTGTTTTGCTTTATTTTTGTTCTTTTTTTTTTGTGATATAATAATGTACTGTAGATGAATATTGATGAGAAAAGAGATTTCATTGAAGATAAAATAAAAAAAAACCAGATAATATCACGTTGATTGGATTATATCACGCTGATTTGATTATATCACACTGAGTGGATTATATCACGTTGATTGGATTGTATCACGTTGATTTGATTATATCACACTGATTGGATTATATCACGTTGATTGGATTAATTATTAGTTTAATTAAAATGTAAAACATTAAATGTTGAGTGAATTTAATCAAGAAATACTCAATCATTGCATAAACATTATCTGATCATAAAAAGCTTTTTTTTTTCTACTGATAATCATTCGTAATCTTTATATATTAGTAAACAGCAGCTTACAGCAAATTAATTATGCGAATGATTTAATTAATCAGAACAAAGAATGAGACAGACAGATAAGAATATATTGGAAATAAATATACATAAAAGTTTTGTATTATTTAAAATATTCGAGATAATTAGCATGGATTATGAATTTCAACATTTTCAATAAATGCAAAATTTAGATTAGCACATTGAAAGATATGAGAAATGAAAGAATTTTTATGCTAAAATTTGTATGAAATATTTCATATCTATCCGTGAATGAGTGGAAATTTATAATAATTCTATTCATAAAAAAAATTCTTTGATTATTTCGTCATATTTATGGTTAGCATTTCGTCATATCTATAATTATTTCGTCATATTTATGATTATTTCGTCATATTTATCATTATTATTTCGTCATGTTTATGTTTATTTCGCCATATTTATCATTATTATTTCGTCATATTTATGTTTATTTCATTATATTTATGATTATTATTTCATTAATTTATGATTATTTCATCATATTTATGATTATTATTTCATCATATTTATGATTGTTTCATCATATTTGTGATTATTTCATCATATTTATGATTATTTCATCATGTTTATGATTATTTCGTCATATTTATCATTATTATTTCGTCATATTTTATGATATGAAAAAGTTTTATTTATAATTTTGGATTTTTGATACATAGTATTTTGTTAGACATAGACAATCATTAATTTGTATATAAATTTTTTGAGTTACATTTTCTGCTTGCATTTAACTGATAGATTTTCAAGTGATATGATAATAGTGAAAATAATTGTTTAAAAATATTATAGCAAAAATGATCGATGAAAAATATTAACGATGTTGTGTGATAATGATAATAGCAACAAATGAATATGCAAATAAACAGCAATCATAAATACTTTGACCGGAAAAAAAAGATCTAAAACTGAGAATTTATTGTAAAACATCGCTTATAATGATGTATTAATGATAACAGATATAATTATCATTGGCGGGAATTTTTTCAAAAATTATCGATTGATTTTTTTTGCAATATTATCAATTATACTCTTCATTTCTATCAAATTTTTCAAATCGAAATATAAACTAGGCCTTTTTCAAGTAAGGCTAATGTTAAATGAGAAATGTTGATAAGATGTTAATTGCAGGTTTGATTTAGCAAATTCACAACTGATAAATATTTTAGATATTGGATGCTTTGATTAATTTATTATCTCGAATTATTATTATCAGTTAAATGTTAATTCCATATATGACTTTAATTAATTAATCAATAGTTAATTTAATGAACACTGCTAGAAGCATATGCTAATATTAATGATAACATTGCAATTTTTTTGATTGGTAACTGATAACTTATCTTTTGCTGCAATAATATTTGTTATATCTGTGAAAAACCATTTTGTATTGATGGATTTCTCGATAGTATTTTCAGTAAGTTTAACATTACCGATTAACTGATCTATTTTTTTTTTCTTAGAACAAATATATATTGATCATATGCAAAAGTTACTTTCTATTACATGATTTTATCTATCAGCAAAATATGTGTTTGAAAATTTAAGTTATGGGAAATTTTTCCTAATCTGACGATAATGATAGAAACTTGAGTAGCTGATAAAATTTGATAAAATTTACTTGTCCTAGAGTAGCTGATAAAATTTGATAAAATTTACTTGTCCTAGAGTAGCTGATAAAATTTGATAAAATTTACTTTTCCTAAATTTTCATTATCGTTAGTAGTGATTATAAATATATTTAAATTAATATAATTTTGTTTGCGATCATTTTCTTCATTCAATTACTATCTTTTAGTCCTTCAGTTCTTAATTATCTTCGATACAGTGATAATCGGAATTACTATCATCATCGAATTCTAATTTCAAAATTCATTCTAGCTTTAGTTACTGATAATCTTTTTGATTATTTTGCTAATTATCTTCGATATAGTGATAGCCGGAATTATTAATCATCGAATTCTAATTTCAAAATTCATCCTACCTTTAGTTACTGATAATCTTTTTGATTATTTTGTTATCTTTTAATTATTTCTTTAGTTTATTATTTATATTTTAACTTTATAAACGTCCACATCACTATAATATATTTTCGCATATATTTTTGTACTTCTTTTTTTTAAAATAAATATTATTTCACTAAATTGAAATATATTTTTCAGAAATTCTTTAACACAATTCATCGTTGTATTATCTAAATAATAACGAAATTGGAAATGCATAACATTCCGTATTGCTTGTGCAAACGATTGTGATATTATTAGAAGGTATTCTCGAGATCTCGAGATTTTCGCAAAAATTTTATAATTTATGACAAGAAATTGAAATATCAACTTAATGACAACACGGCTTGTTATATTACCAGCAATTTTTGCTGTTTCATCCATTTTTTTATGGATTCTTATTTGTTCTGCACCTGTTTGGTCTACTCCTACTTCCTCAGGTATGTTTTTTTTTTATTTAACTTTTTTTAGTGCCCAAGTTTGGCTAATAAATTAGTAATTGAAATTCCAAAACTTTTTAAATGAGAAATGTTCATAAGGTATATTATATTGGTGTATTATATTATTTATATCATATCATTCCTTTTTATCATTCCTTCCTTTTTTATTCAGCTTTTTCTTGCAGTTAGATATCAGAATTATCGATAATTTAATAATTTAATTTGAAATTAATTATAGAATCTTTTGTATAATAATAATTTGGAAAATAATTTTAACAAATAGTTTCTTCCCTTAATTTATTCATAATTATTAAAATTGCTTTGTTATATTTTCCATCTCAAAATGCTAAATAATTTGTTGATTAACAATTAATGTATAAATTACCTGTTTTTTAATATTTAGTGATAACAATGATTAAAATTGCTAATAATTTGTTGATTAATAACTAATGTATAAATTATCTGTTTTTTAATACTTAGTGATAACGGTGATTAAAATTGCTAATAATTTGTTGATTAACAATTAATATATAAATTACCTGTTTTTTAATATTGCTGATAATGATGATTGATTAAAAAGTGAAGAGATATATTTAAATTAAATTTTTCAAATATATTTATTTAAGTATTATTGAAAAAAAAAATCCCACAATTCCTTTTTTTTTGATTTAAAATTTTAATAATTTGAGAAGAAAAAAATATTCATTGAAAAATATATGTAATTAAATTGAATGAAATTAATAATTATTTCAGCTATCGTAAATTGGAAGCCAACATGGAATTTACCAAATTATTTTACAAATTTTACAGCAACAACGAATTTATTTCATGCTTACAAAGATCAACATTTCAATTATATTACAACATTATTTATTGTTGCCTATATTTATAAGCAAACATTTGCCATACCTGGATCATTCATCTTGGTAAGCTCTAATATTTGTATTCGTATTTGGATAATGAAATTTCTACAGTTATACCGTATCTGAGAATTATTTATTTGTATCAGATAGTATTTGTGTCGAAGGTAAGCTCTAATATTTTATTCGCATTTGGATAATGAAATTTCTACAGTTATACCGTATCTGAGAATTATTTATTTGTATCAGATAGTATTTGTGTCGAAGGTAAGCTCTAATATTTGTATCGCATTTGGATAATGAAATTTCTACAGTTATGCGTATCTGAGAATTATTTATTTGTATCAGTTAGTATTTGTGTCGAAGGTAAGCTTTAATATTTGTATTCGCATTTGGATAATGAAATTTCTACAGTTATACCGTATCTGAGAATTATTTATTTGTATCAGTTAGTATTTGTGTCGAAATATGACACAAATACATTTTTCA
Organism: Dirofilaria repens; assembly: GCA_008729115.1. NCBI lineage: Eukaryota > Metazoa > Nematoda > Chromadorea > Rhabditida > Onchocercidae > Dirofilaria > Dirofilaria repens. The sequence goes on along the minus strand of SNRZ01000209.1, from coordinate 1,788 downwards.
ATTTTTGCAATATTTGGGAACTGATAAATGGAATTGATAAAAAGACTTATCAATCAAAGGATTACATTTATTCAGTTATCTATCTAATTTGATCGAGAATTTTTTTGTAATTATAAATTTAAATTCTAAAATTGATAAATGGAATTGATAAAAAGGTTTATCAATCAGAGGATTACATTTAATTATTTATCTAATTTTGATCGACAATTTTTTTTTGTAATTATAAATTTAAATTCTAATATCTATTTTATTTATTTTTTTTTTAATGGCAATTTGACCAAAGAATTACACTTAAATCAATTATCTAATTTAATTGATAATTTTTTTATGCATTATAAATTTAAGTTCTAATACCTATTTTATTTATTTTTAAGTGATTATAATCGATCAGCAAATTACAACATAATCAATTATGTAATTTACTTGATAAATTTTTTATAAATTGTAAATTTTAATTCGAGTATAAATTTTAATTCGAATTATTATTTTACCTATTTTTAAATAGCAATCGAATGATCGATTAGAGATTTACACTTAATCAATTATCTAATTGAATTGATAATTTTTTTATACATTGCAAATTTTAATTCTAATACCTATTTTATCTGCTTTTAAATGGCAATTGCTTTTTCAAAAATCTTTGCTAATTAATCGAATAAAAAAAAATCAAATAATTTAATTCTTTCTAGAATAAATAATTTCTAGAAAATAATTTCCAGAATCTAATAGCTGGTGTATTATTTGATGTTTGGATTGGTTTTTTGTTGGTATGTATTTTAACAACAATTGGTTCAACATTATGCTACCTTTTCTCAGAATCTTTTGCTCGAGAATATGTATTCTATTATTTAGGTCATCGTATCACATATTTACAACAAAAGGTTAGATGAATGTATATTGTTAATTGTTAATTAACATTTTTCTAATTAATTAATAAAAATTTAATTACTAATTTTATAAAAGTTTCTTTTCTTTTAAATTATTTGCATTTTATAAATTTCAATTTTTTTTTGTTTATGAATTATTTCATTGATATTTAATATCTTTTTTTTTTTATACGTAAACGTAAAGTTTGAATTTTTAAATATTTGGTAATTACTTAGTGATTATTTAGTAATTAATTTATGTTTTCTCTAGTATTTGATATTTGATTTCGAATATTTGATAATTTCGAAAGGATAAAATTAATTGGAATTTATTTTTATTTAAGCAAAAAATTAAATTTTATTTATGCACAAATTTAAATTGTATTTAAAACAAAATTTAAGTTCTTATTAAACTTTTCTTATTTAATTTTTCATTTCCAATTACAGATACATAATAATTCGCATCGTTTAATTGCATTTTTATTATTTGCGCGTATATTTCCAATTTCACCAAGTTGGCTGTTAAATATTGTCGCACCTTTTCTTAATATTCCAATTTTCATTTTTGTTTTGACTACTTTTATTGGTAAGTAAAAAAAAAAAATTATTTCTTTTTTGAAAAAAACAAATATACTATGTATATTCCATATATATATGAAAATAAAATTTTATAAGTCGAATTTTTCTCTTCGGAATAAATTTCAAGAAATTAATTAATTAATTAATTAATTAAATCTAATCAGAATTAGATTTAACTTTTAAATAAATGAATTAAACTATGTATATCTATATGCTATCTGATCTAATCAGGAAATAAAATATATATATGAAATAAAATTTTATAAATCGAATTTTTCTCTTCAGAATAAATTTCAAAAGAATTGATTAATTAATTAATTAAATTTAATCAGAATTAGATTTA